>OZ026612.1:23667255-23885255 GCA_964020975.1 Hermodice carunculata
GCAATTTGACTGAGAATTGGAGATGAAACCTATCAAGATACCATACCAAGGAAAGCTGTTGACTCAGTCTTAATTCAAGGGTGGAGGGTTAATACTTTTTGTTTTATTGGAGAGAAATTGGGTTTACGACAGACCGTTATGGCTATTCGTTTCTTCCATCAGCTATTCGTTTTTGAAATGATCTGCCATTGGATATTCGACAGTCAGAATTCTTACAGCAATTTTTTAACAAAGTAAAAGAGTGCTTTCCTGTGTATTGATATTATGCCCCAGTACCTCTCGCACGAAAACCGTCTTTTTTCAAATATATGTCACGCGCAACTGCCCCTTGGTTATTCTGGACTTAAATCCCACCCATACAAGATGAAGATCGTCCCGTCCACAGCTTTTGTTTAGACCTGTGAGGAGATTTCCAACGTTATTTTCTCAAATGTCCGCGTTACGCAACCCCTAGAAAAAAAATCCTGAACACTGTATGTAAAACCTTGGCAGCAGGAGTTATTCCAAATTTGATAATTCACATAGCTCCTGGTATTCCCATTAACTATTTAACTCATGGCGATAACGTTTTGTCCCGTGAGTTAAATGGAGAAATCTGTGAAGTTCTTCAGTCACTTATAACGAAGTCTAAAAGGTTTGTGCTCTGAACTCAAACTTGTAATTCTTTTTATATGTGTTATGCCGCAGACATAATTTGCATGGATTTCATAACTTTTTATCGCCTTGTATATACTATAAATATAAGGTGTTTCATTTGTATGTATTTAGAGAAAGTGTTTATTAGTATACACTCAACTGCTACTTGGGTAATCCAGTTTAAATAAATCAAAATTTTCCTTTTTACATTTATCGGCCAGAATTGTTTGTTGTATTGTGAAAATATATATTTCTTTTTCCAGTTTAGTGGTGGGAAAGCTGAAAGTTAAATATAATGTTTTCATAGGCACATAAGTTTGAAAAAAAACCACAGCCTGAGAAACGTTCAAATGTACAAGAAGACAAACAGACAGGTTATCAATTGTATTATTGTATTCTTCATTACGAAGGACGGTTTTGTTAATATCAGTTAATATCATCAAGTTTCCGAGAAAAACAGCAAAAATATAATCCAGCTATGGTTATGTCTGATCACCTTATAATTAAGTCAGCATGTTTTAGTTCTTGAGATTGGGGTATACCTGCTAGAATAATGTAATTAAATTGTAAAATAAATTCACTTGTATAACAGTCGCTTATAAGCAGAGCGTCTAAAACACAATTCTCTTCTATTTGATGTTAATATTTTGCCCTCTGCAGCTTGCTCGTGTTATTACTTAGAGGAAAATGCATGTCATTTCCTGTTACATTGTTTTCTTTATGAACTAGCTATAACAAAATTTCCTGAGATTTGTTACAAATGTGCTTGCTCTTGGTGGGGATCCAAATCTGTTTTTGAACCTTGCCTGTCGTAGACTCTTCGAAATGATTTGATATGGAAGTGCTGACCTTTCGAATACATCAAACACCGATATAATTTCTGCAATATAGTTGTTTATTACTCAGACGGGACGTTTCGTCATCTGATAATTATGATTGACTGTTATGCCTGTTTTGAACTCATCTTGGAAATAGAATATCGCGTGACGTCCAATGTGTCTTGCATATAGTACCTCTGTACTTTTGTATGTCTGGAGACCCTGTTGATCAGCTATTCGGCAATCCAGTTTTGAAGTAAATATGGTTACAATACAATACGCAACAGGAGTTATAAACCTTTGGTCTATACCTATTTTAACACCGTTTGTTACTCACAGGTTACTGTGTGCTCAAGTTGCCTCGTAATTTTTGCAGGAGTGATATAAACATGCTGATCAATAAAACTTTGAAAGATAGTCACAACTTCCAAATATTTTTTAACTGCTCCAATGTATAAAAGGGCATCTAGACAAAAAAATAAACAAAATAAAATAAAACATGCAATCGTCATGATATTACCGGCGGCATCAAAGAGAGCCGTATAGATACTATACGGTCACCTTGCATAATATGGCAGATCGCTAGAGAATAATATGCGCACCACCCCCCGTGGGATTTGGCAAAAATTTTTAACTTGAAATCTTGAGCTGTTGGTCTGTCGGAAAAAGCACGTTCAGTATAATGAGATCAAGTGCGTGCGGTCCAGTCGAGTCTTATTTGCAGACAGCAATTTGCACTGCTAAAGCCGGTAAGGAATATATTCAACATGATGGGCGCAAAGATCACGCGCCCCATCAGTTTCGTGCATGGCACGGCATATAGGGCTTTGAAATAGTCAATATTTATGCCAGATGGACACTTTTGAAACTTACAATCCCTTGCAATGGACTCCACCGTATCAAATCAAAACAAACAACCTTTAGACAATATATATATATATATATATATATATATATATATATATATATATATATATATATATATATATATATATATATATATATATATGTATATATATATGTATATATATATATGAATAGATAGATAGACAGACAGACAGACTGACAAACAGAGAGACAGAATGGATGCCATGTAATGTAATGCATCTCTGTATCCAAGTCCAATTTGTTTAATGTTGTACATTGAATTTATATGTATTTAAATGCCCATAAGTCACAGAAAAATACATCATGAAACGTTAATTTCATATATTCGATGTTCTCCGATTACCTCCACCCATAACTAGTGGTATTTTTTCAGCAAAATGTGTTACACCAATTTTCCCATAGACTCACAATTGTCGTCTCTTGTTTAAAGCTGTCGTAAGTGAAGCAACGGATCCCCAATGAACATTACACAAGAGGCAATTTTCTGAAGTACTTCTACAAATTGGCATTTAAATGGACTTTTCCATATATGCATGCTGTCGATCATCCACGCCCGGTACTCTCACAAAATACTTTGAGATTAATTCACTGTAACTCTGCTATGTGTAATTTTCTCTTGCATCGTCTTTCTACCGGTAACTGTAAATGCTATGAATGAATGGCAAATCACAATGATTTATGATATTCTGATGAAGAGCACAACTGGTTCAACGTTCTGGAAAACATGGCAACAAAAAAGCTAGCGTCGGGTTACATATCATTGTCAGTTGTGCCTCTGAGATGCCGGACTGCCAGGATAAAAATTTATGACACGTATAAATCGGAGAATTTGACGGCGAAGTCGGCGCATTTGCCCGCCGCATATACACGACGAAGAGACAAACAGGAAGACATACAGTTGTTTTAAGTGCCCTGAGGGTCGCAAGAGGTTACCCCACCGCACAGAACAGATCGACAAACTTGACTTTTAATAAGAACAAGGCTGCCAAGCAACCTTGGATGACGTCAAACGCCACCTTCGGCAATAAAGTGATTCAAAATTATTAAATGGCAGTCATAGTAACTTTTCAACTTTTTAATGTGGCTGCATATAACTATCCAAAATAACAAACGCAATTTAATCTGTCTAACAACAACGAGGTGACTTATTACCTGACAATTTAGTTCCAGTAAGTGTCTGCATGTATCTGATTGTGGCATCTGCATGGCAATTGTGACATGTGTAAATGTTCTAATTGGGGATTGTTTACGTGTATTATGTTAAAAGCCGTGTCCAGCTGCACTGATTTATTCCGTGTGACCATATTACAATGCATTTGATTATGGCAGCGCCTACTCAAATGCATTAGGTCAGCACAATTGGTGGTAACAACTCTAATGGCATTATCGAGTTTTCTTCAGGTATGGTTTTGACATATTTTTCCAAATACGATATCTCATGACGAGATCGATGCATTTCTTAGATTCTCACTTTTCATAATACCATACTGTCTTGTTCTTTAGTTGTAATGGATTATGTGAACTTATGTACCCTGATTTGGTTAGTGCTATTAATTGATAATTAGATTATAGGACACACGCTGATACGCTGATTCAGCTTTAAATTTAGTTCACACAAGCTGGGGGGGGGGGTGGACCCGGACATTTTATAAAGTGGATTTTGCAGGCCTGTACATGGTACTCAGAGGGTGATAGAAAGACTCTTGCGGCAAAGCCTAGACGTCAGGCATTTAAAAAAAACAATAGCTTGAAAATCCAGTTTCTGGATTGAAAACAAGAAACACGCGGGTAGAGCTTGTTAAGCATCAAGATAACCAGACACAAGAAGTGCTGTGTGCATGAAGTGACGTCAAGTGTTTCGAAATGTGTGTTTACGAGTACCGGGCGTAATGGCTTTTCATGTCAATGCAAAAATGTACCAAATTGTGCACGTGTAACAACTTCAGCCACCGAGTAATTGTTTAAAAGAAACCTTGTTTTCATATTCGAGAAAGTTCACAGATCGCCAATTTCATATGACGCTCAGAAGTTCCTGAGTCTATTAAGATATGACCTTTTCTTCCAAAGGTATCCAAAGCACGCAATTAGTAACTGCAAATGTCATCTTTGTGGAAAGTTGTGAGATACATGTCTTAAAATTGACATCCCCACGGACATTGAACCGAAGCAACACCAATTGCCCGTTAAACACGATATACTATAACAGGCACTTCGAGGTTACTATCAAATACACTGCTTTAAAATTCATTAATATATTCATGTGACGTTCTGGTTACAGTAAAAGTTGAAATTTTTGCTAATACTTTATGTCGCAGGTTTTCTTAAATTTACTTTTATCGCGAATATTTTATAAATTTTGAGTTTTAAAATGGGGACAAAGTGAAAGTGTCATATTCATGTATCGCTCACATAAAGGGTTTCACAGATTTTGCAGGCGAAGTGTTTTGTGCAAAATCGTCAAGTCCAAAAGGGCAACAAATTTAGCACTGTAAACTCGGAAAACTACGGGAATCATGGAGACATTCAAAGACATCTGTGGTTAGAGTTATAAACATGTACACATTGAGATGTCTTTTCAAATATATACTTCACTCAATCTTACTGTGTCCCCGGAGCTGAATTAAGTTTATTTAATTATTTATTGCCATTCTCTAGTAGCATGCAGTTAAACGGAATGCTCTTTTTCTCCAGTCTCTTCTTGTGTGCTTTTCTAGACAAAAGTTAGATTTCGATGCAACTAAGATACAAATTCAGTTCAGTATCCTCCAGCGATAAAAATATAGTTCAGTGTCATTCATGGGTATTGCCGTGAAGCAAAAGTGAATAGTAAAGATGAAATGGCCAAAAGCTCTTTTTTGTTTGACTCATGGACATAATGCATGAAATAGAAATTTTTGCGTTGATTGCATTATAGAGGATGACAAAACTTTCGTTTAACTAATTCTACATAATTAATAGGAATCGGGATTTTTTACGAATCTTGAAAACGCGCTTAAAGCAGGCGGAAGTTGAAGAAACTCAGCCTTAGGTTACTGATTTCCCCTTTAGGTCTCATTTTTTTTATTTGATAAATGTTAACGGGTGGACATTTAATATTTTACCATGCCAGCAACTTAAAAACAGTACGTGGCCTCAGGGCTCCAATAAACACTACTTGTGCGTTTACAGTCCAAATATTTAAATCGACTTAACCAGTTGACGTTACCTTGTATTTTTAAAAATATTTTGCTCCGCGTTTAATTTTGAATCGTTAAAACTACATGCATATTTTCAACAACAACAAAAAAAAAAAAAAAAAACCAAAAAAAAAAAAAAAAACAAAAAAAAAAACAAAAAAAAAAAAAAAAAAAAAAAAAAAAAAAAAAACAACAACTAGAGGTCCAGTTACAAATTTCGGGTTTGAATATTTGCGCGTAAATAAAATTATATCCGAGTCGTCATTCCTTGGCACCAGAGGGACATGAGTTCTGCAACCTGCATTGCCCAAGCATGAGGCGCGTCGGCTCGTCGGATGAAGGTCTGTCTGGTGACTAGGACCGACGATGCAGGTGGTTTTATTTTTGTTCTGTGCTTGAAAACAGGAATTCTTTTTCAGTGGTACTCAGATAAAAACCAACCTCTATACATGAAACCAATTTTTTTCTAAGGAGCAAAACACATCCATAAGCTTGGAGTAGGAATGTTTCTTTATTTTGATAGCTTGTTGACTTATTTGGCAGGTTCTGGAATTGATAATTGTGTACGTATGTGTCTAAGAAGTTAAACGCCTTACCTTTAACGTAAACAACAACTACAACAAAAAATTCATAGCTTCCAACGCGAAAGGCCTTGTACGCTGTCTGAACGAATGAATATTACGGTCCATGTTTCAGATGGTGAATGTTGGTTTATATCAAAATTTCATAGAAACTCACATTGCCTTCAGATGCACAATATCACAAGACTCCATGGTTTAAAGATTGAGCCCGAGTGCCATCTTATTTCTAAAAGGTGAGGCCAGTAGCGATTCTGTTCCCGGTTGACCTGGGCATGTTGTTCTGAAAATCAAGTGGTATGCGGTATAGTGAAAAGGAAGATACAGTGGTGATTTACCTTAAACTTAAAAGTCAAGGTCATGTATCCATGTGACGACAAAATGAGTAAATATGCAACACGCGAAGGCACAATGAAAGGATAACGCGATTTTTAATATAATCTAGTCGGTTGCTTTTGAGCTTGAGAAAACTTTAAATTCACGAAGTCATTCTTCGCTTAATTGTGAAATGTGCTGATAACAGCTTGATACAAGCACCTGTTTACAACCATTTCAGGACCTGACACCCCGTACCGTGCGGCTTTTTTGAAAAAACAAAAACAAAAAACAAAAAAACATGTATGCTCTCACGCCACTATTTCTATACTGATTGCATCACACTGACATTTCATATGGGGTTAAATTGCAGACTCAATTGTCGTTTATGTTGCAAGAACGATACAACTGCACACAGCGGCCCGCATTTGTCACTTGGCAAGGCTTTCGAAGCACAGTAAGGACCAATACCTTTTGAGACGCATTTCCTGTTTTTACCTTCTTTGAACTTTTGTATGGAAGAGAACATTTTCATCTGATTGACAAAATTCAATTTGTCGTACGCTTTAAGGCCACAGTATCACCCTCTGATTCTTAACACTGCGTATGAATGTGATTATCATATTACGGTAATAGGACAGGATTTTTGGTCTTTGAGATTCGTAAAGAGGATCAATACAGAAAATTTAGATTTATGTGAAAGGGAAAGTTCTCATCCCAGATTAAGTGGTTTGTTGCTAGTGTTTAAGGGTATCACATTGTTGCTTGCGGAGCAGGTAAAATATAAGAAGGCGACTTCTTTTGCAATACGGGAAAGTACGGGCTTTAAATTTGTACAAGAAGAATGCCACGAACATTGGCAATTAAAAAGCACTCATGAACGTTCCGCATATCTCTCAATATTAAGAGGACCTTTCTGCACGAATTATTCCTCTTCTGAGCGTAGATCTTCTCCAAGATTTTTTCTCAAGAAGAACACAAACTTGAATTTCTAACTTGGCACGAATATGTCCAATAAAAATGAATTATACATATATATATATAATTTTATGTATATATACATGTATATATATATATATATTTATATATAAATATAATTTTATGTATATATATATGTGTATATATATATATATATATATATATATATATATATATATATATATATATATATATATATATATATATATATAACCTCCAGTACCCACTTCAAAAGGCCCTGCTTAGATGCTCCGTAATAATGTATTCAGTGTACCCTAGGTGAATATAGTTCGTAAGCTGGATCAAAGTTGGATCAGATATGGTAAACAACCCACAACTGCAGCACTGACCCCCAGTGGTCTTACAGAGTAACATACAGTGTTACGAGTGGGATCTGTATCCCTGTTGTCAACACCAGGTACCTTTGTGAAAAGAACTTTAAAAGGGAATTCATCAACAGACAAGATGTCTTCCACCAAAAATTTTCTTACTTATTACACATATCATGGCGTATTTAGAGATTATAAATTTACAGAGATTTAAGAACTGGTCATCCAACTTAAACACCAGCGTATCTGAGGGAAGGGGGAGGGGGGAGACTCCAAGTTGTCCAGAAGCCCCTCCCATGCATGTTGTAGCCATCCATTGCATCTTACTATGTACTACAAAATGATCTTGAATTTTGCTTTACTTTTGCGGAAAAAGATACTGAAAAGGTTCATCGTTAGGCTTCAAAAGCGCCATTGCAGGTGACGAATTATCAAAATTTAATGGGGAGGGGCATGACCCCTGACCTCAGGCAGAGCTTCGCAGCCTTCGGTTGCACGCTAGTATGCCTTTTCATTTAAATTGGACCCCCTCAAATCCTCGATAAGCCCCTGTTAAATGTATTGTTGAATGTATTCCTTAATTTATGTTGCATATGACAAATATTAAACCAATAGCCCCTAAGAGTGCCCACTTATTAGCTCTTTTATGAAACACAAAAACCATGTTCAGTAATGTTGTGTGGTTTCCAGAAATTTCACATGGGATTAGTTTAAGGGTATATGTTAGGTTAGCGGTCACCTTCACAACTTTTTATGTATGACCATTAAGTCACATATAAAGTGAGATAAAGTATACATTATCTGAAACCGAGCAAATGAAAAATTCTGTTTATTACAATTTTATAATGTTATGTGATGGCAATGTTTACATAACAATTGCACCAAAGATCATCATAATTTACCACAAATATTGATTCAGCTAATTCGCTTTTGATGATAGAGACCTCAAATCTGCAGTAAACCGAAGTGGATGCAATAAATAAAAAAGTGAATCTCAGATTCTTAAATTTTTGCTGCAGTTTGCTATGAGAGTCAGATCAAAGTAGGAATCGCGCTCAAAATATACTCTCTGCAAAAAGGACAATCCCAGGGTAGCTAACAAAAAAATCTTGTCATAAAATATCTAGTCGCGTCTGAAATCTGTGCTTTCATGTATGTGTACATATCCTGTGTCGGTACTGGACCAACTTTACAGACGGACAGGAAAGCTGGCTCAAGTATATGTGGAAATTGGCCCCAAAACTGCTAAACAATTTGAACTCTTGCGCAATCACAGTGTTATTATGTGCTGGACATGCAGATGGCCGCATGTTGAGAATGATAGACATTTCCCCTGAAGTATGAAGGTTATTTGCTTCTCTGTAAAGGTACTTTGTTCGCAATGTATATAATTTCGCGTTTTACTTGTGTGTGTGTTAGAAAGTCTTATTAAATGCCAAGCGGAATTAATAATTATTATATATGTGGTCTCACATTTAAAGACTACTATATAAAAGTCGATAGAAGAGCGAAAAAAAAATAAATAAAAAGAAAGCGGCAGCTTCACGAAATTAAGTACCGGCAAAAACAAATACCTTTACCGTAAATCATTTAACATGTAGGCGATACAGATATACTCGTCGTTTTCAGCTATATACTCTTAGAATTAATCATCGACTTGTATGACTACTTTCCTGTATAGGACGGAGTGTTTGTTGCGACATTTTCTTGTGCCAACAACAGAGGTTGGCCTGTGCCTATGTCCTGGATTGCAACATTTTAGATCTTGCACTGGCCGTCAGGAGAGAAAATTATGCTGATCTTTTTGGTGTCATCCATTGTGTGTATAGCAGTGGCAGCGGTTACTCAAGGGTATTTTGGTCAGAATTTCTGCTTTTCTTGAAAGCCGATCGTAAGGAATTTGACATGATGTCCACGCAAAGGAATGATGCAGACACCACAGAAACTAGCCTGGTCCTTCCCTCAGGTTGTTTTGTCCCAAAATTGTGATCAAAATTTAAAGTAATTGTGTAGTATGGATGCTCCGCAGGCGAAGAGTTCATGGATACAGGCGGTTGACACGGAGAGAAGGCCTTGACTGTAGTTTTAAAGTGCATGCAGCGCCATCTGATTATGTACAAATTATCGCTTTCGCAAAATAGCGCTGAAGCTGGGCTATGCTCTCATCGTGATTTTGTTCGTGTCTTCTTGCTGCAGGCAGTGCATCTGATTTAAAAAGTACCGTGTGATTTCCTTACTTTCAGATTGCCAATGATTGCAGAGGCATCAGGCAGTCATCGCTAACTGTTCACAACTGGAACCAAGGTTTTCCCTTATGCACCTATTTTGCACGATTACATTCAATTTTTGCCGCGACTTTGGCACAAAAGAATCGGAGGGAAGGACTGGCCCAAGGCTATGAAGAACCTAAATACTTAACCTACCACGAGGAAGACAGATACACAGCCTACCACATAGAAACCATAGGCTTTGCCTATCATACCATTGCTAAATACACAGCCTACGACGCAGAAGATAAATACAGTCACACTACCTCCGTAAAGATACCAATTTTATATTAAAACCAACACATTATAGTATTGTTTTGTTCACCCTTCATTAAATTTTATATATATACTTCAAAAGGTAGTGTTTTAAAATCGAGTTGTGTTATTTTTCTCTCCCACAGCATGGTGAGGAAAGCTACAGTCGACAACAGCACATTTTAGTGTTGGATTTCTTTCAAAAGACTTTCATTTACAACGTCCAGTGAAACCGCCATATTTATGACAGGAAAAAATGAAGCAAAACCACCTAATTGATAATGACCAGTTTTGAGCACAGGTGGTACCAAATGGGAACTGTAATTTAAAGGTAATGTCACAAACTATGGTGCAGCTTGATCAGGACATAGAAGCCACGATAGGATTGATTATTTCTCAAAGTCAAAAACGGTCGCGTGTAATGTCACCGAGTGACAAATAGAGATAACTGTGCTTAAAGGAACGCATAATTAGCTCACTAAAGACGGGTACAGGTTTACAGCTTTCCTCAGCGCACTAAACCTTGCATTGACAGAGTAAAATGATACAATAAATTTTGATAAATTGGTTATCAAGTGTGAGCATGTGTGCACATCTGTCAGGGTCAATGGACGAAACGTTTTACTTTTGCACGTGCAGCTGCCCTATGGTCAGCGGCTGTTTGTGTCTCCAGTATGGTGAAAATGGCTCCACCAGGTCACGCATAAGTTCAATTTGACATCTTTGATGATTAATGATGAGAATTTGTAAAGATTCAACACAAGTGTACACACTTTACATAGTATATTGTAGACACGCGTGGCTTTCATTTCGTATGGATAGCTACACGCGAGTCTCTCGTATATTGAATTTTACCTGTGGGAAGACGTATTGTTGCATGCATATACACCTATCATGGTATATTTGATAATATATTGTATACACAGGTCGGCCACTAATCGCATAAAATAGTAGAAGTGATCAAACAGTATATCCTAAAAAACCCACATATACATCTACACAAACGTACAATCACATATATTTGTATATGTACACGTACACTATATATATATATATATATATATATATATATATATATATATATATATATATATATATATATATATATATATATATATATATATATATATATATATATATATATATATATATATATATATATATATATATATATATGTGTATATATACAATTCATATATATTTTGATTTTTCCGGAGGATGACATACAAAGTATATAATGTTATTGGCTGCTCGTAGAAACATTTCGTTGCACCCAGAAACACACACTCATGGTGGTTTTTATAAATGTTATATATGGTCGTATATTCCGCGATTTACCAAAGTTGAATATAATAATTGCAATATCAGTACAGTATCTACGATTTTCACCAAAACATTCAAGTTTGCTCTTAACGAAGAATTTGAGACAAAACATACAAGCACACGACAATTTGCACTATGGCGATGTGGGAGGGAAGGATTAAATATCCATAATTTTTAACAATTAACATATCATTTCTTCCAAATATTGTTTTCAACAGTTTTAAAGAACACAGCCCTTAGTCAATACCTTGAAGTTTGGCAGTTATGTATTGCAATGATATTTCACATCATGATGGTGAGGTGTTCATGCAGTCAGGTTTTCATTGTCTTATTATTATCCACTTTTTCAGTGCAGTTTCATGAGCGCAAGACAATAGTGACTTGTACTTTGTAAATTGACTTAACGTTACTGTGTTGTCATTTTCACCGATGCCCCACATTAGAGGAATTATCTCAAAAAATAGTTAATTTATTAGAAATTCGGTTGAATGCAAAAATGACGCAAAACGTGTGGAAATGAAAAATGTTGATACAAATATGGATGGTTAAAGTAATGAAGCTCAGCTGTCTAAGCATCTTAGGCTTTATAGTTTCTTTTTTTTCTAGTTAACAAAGATTTTTCCTCAATCTTGGTGTATGAATAAGCACTTAGAAACTGGTTTTAGCCCCTAAAATGCACCATTCTGCACTTCGAATCTCAAACTTTCCCCGGGAGGCATACCCTCGGACTCCCCTAGCATGGCTTCGCAGCCTTCGGCTGCTTACAAGTTCATTCTCTATATCATTTTAATCCCCCAATCCAAAATCCTGCCTACCCCCCCCCCCCCCCCCCAGCATGAAGGCAAAATCAAACTTTACTGAGATCGGAGGAGCATAATAAGGACGGCAAATATACAAAGTGATGAAGAACGTAACACTGTTCTCCGATTATTTGATTAGAGGCCAATTCCGAGGGTTAAACACAAATGGTGGGATGGATGCACTGAGGGGCTAGCCATGATGGCACGTATATATCTTTCGCATGTATTTTTTTTTTGGGGGGGGGGGAGAGCAAGAATATAAGGTTTCAAACCATTTCAATTTACCCCCAATACATTGTACTAGTAGATTGTGAACATTAGGCGGCCACCCGTGCTTTAAAAAATGTATGCTTGACTAACAATGTGAGCAACGAGAGATACAAAACGCACAACCTTGCAATTGACCACTTTGCCAAAATGCATCTGCGTACATTTGAAATGGAAAACGCTAAGCAAGTTCCAGACGTATAAAATGCGATCATTGATATCTCTTTGAATTATTTTCAGCACCCTGTCATGCAAATTGGTTCATATACAGAATTATTTTGGTAAGAACATTGTAAAATACATTAAGAGGGAGTATATTTGATGTTAAGTAGTGATATGCCTGAGCCCTGCTGGAAAGTCGTAACTTTCGCTGTTTGTGAATTTCATTTCAGACAAGTACTTTTATTTTGGCCTTAAAATTTCATCTCTGTCCTTATGTCAACCTTATGAAATATCAAGTTTAATATGTTTGGTAGGGTCCAAACTTTCGCCACTGTGACAGCTTTACTAAATATCATTCTGTAATGGTTTGAAGATAAATTTCAGGCATTCTAAATTTTCCAATGGGCATTCCTTTGCAAAATGTTGCACATCAGAATGTAATCTGGCCAAAAAGAAAAGTAAGATTTATAAGTGAAATTTGCAAACGCGACGTGATTATAATTTTTCAGCAGAGTCGACGATTTAAACGTGGAATACACTGTCTCGTATATTTTGACCCTTTAGATCCAGACAACTCTAAAATATGTACACTTGACGAAAACTATAAACATCAGAATAGCGGGTTAAGGAGCTTATCACCGTCGAACTGAACTCTATATGCATTGCACGAATATTTGTGTTTGATGCGATTTTATGACAAAAGGGTGACTGAAACACTCGCCAGAACTCAGTATATATTGGTCATAGTTTTTTCAACAGCCCTTACCTTGGTAGGGGGCCACCCCCCCCCCTCCCCGCCAAACCATAAGTTACCCTCTGCGGTTCTTACAATCCCTCGTTGTGCCATAAATGGTATTCAAATCAAAACTCAACCCAACCCCCAACCCCCAACCCCAACCCCCTGCGGGAAAAGCAGGTGACGGGTCTTTGTCAGCCAACTGGTATGTCGTGCTTGTGCTCGAACCGATCGATTTTGTACCAGTGTACTTACAACACACTGGAATTGAGAGCGGTCACATTTCGTGTAATGGGACGCCTATGTACGGTTATGTTTCTGTAATGCCTAAGATTAGGATACAGCCCATCATTTGCCGATACATTGTCATTTTTGCCCTACCACACTATCGATTTTGTGACACAGAGTTCATCGTGCAGCATACATGCTACTGTACTTCATGAATAAATAATGACCATGGAGGCACTCGTGAGCACATGACACTAAGGCGGGAAGGAAGTGTGTTTTTCCAAGAAGCTTTAAATGGCAATTTGCGGGCACAGACAATTGATATTAAAGTGTGCTTTACCAACCCATTCTATGTGCTATCTTTCATAATACAGCGTTTGTGAAACTTATAATGTACCCGATTCTAACACCATCACGGTGCAAGTAGCGGCTTGAGCCAATGCAAAATTTAGTATCTCCACACGCCATCATTGGATTTTATGAAATGCATTTGTACTACGTGATTTATTTTGGAAATGCTGTAGTGATATCACACTTCTAACGGAATATAACTGCTCTCAATAATCGTCTCTCCTCTTTGGACTCGAGAGATTATAAAACTTACTTGGTTTCTCTCCTATTTGGAGTTCCAACTTCCCCCCACCCACCCAACCCAACCCCCAGGATATGGGTAGAGAGAAAATGTATCAAGACTTGAACTAGCTGCCCATAGTATACCCTAACATGGGAGACAACCGGCTCTTCAGAAACCATTTTATAATAATCTTTATTTCAAGTCGAATTGTACAAATAAAAAAACATTAGCGGAACAGCACTATTGTTCGACCATGAAAAGAGGAAACAATGACAAGTGATGAGATGGTATATACAATGAACTCACAATGAGACTAAATACAGCCGGTCTAACAAGGTTTGCTTACATTTGGAAGAATTATAATCTTCCTAAACCCTGGTTTTACATAGGATGCACATAGAACAAGAGCAGGAGGGGCCAAGCCATGCCTTGATTAACGTCTTAAAGTGATTTCAATCAGTAGATGCTTTGATGTGTGGGGGTAAGTTGTTCCACAGTTTGGCCCCTTAGTATCGGAGAGAATTTTTACCGTGTGTTATGGTATTGTAGTCAGGCTGCTGTAGTTTGTTATTGTCTCGTAAATTAAAAGTTGTTTCTTTCTTACATGCATGTCTTAAGTTACTTAGGATTTTGTAGACTTCTATAAAGAGTGTTCTTATTCTACTGAGATACAAAGAAGGTTTTTTTTAGCCCTTTCAAGTAAATTCGGATATGCAGATACGGGATCATTATCGACAAAACGTACGGCTCTTTCTTGTTTTTTTCCATTTTTAAAGATAACGTAGGTCCACATAGGTGCCATACGAGCGGGCAATAATTAAAGTTAGAAAGAATAAATGCATTGAAGATTTGGAGCTTTTCCTTTTCAGTAAGGATATTACTGAACCTACGTAGCACACTTATTTGTTTAGCAGCCTGCTTACAAATATGAGAAACGTGATCATGAAACTTAAGTTTATCGTCAATATAGACTCCTAGTAATATGACACTTCTTTCCGGTTTTATAGTAACACCATCAATTTCAAAACAGAAGTCATTTCCGATTTGACAGTCTAAACGTGGGAATAAAATCATAGCCTGGAATTTGTCAGGATTTGCCTTCATGCGGTTTTCCATAAACCATTTGATACCTATATTAGCAGCATTTTCCAAAGACAGTTTTACATTGTGTAAGTCATGATCATGGAATGATAAGGAGTTGTCGTCGGCATAATTATAGAGACTACAATGCCTTCCATAACATAGAGAAAATCATTCATAAAGATATTGAACAGCAAAGGGCCAAGTATACTACCCTGTGGCACCCCCTTTAGTAAGTCTGCCCACTTACTGGAAGTGCCACCATATTTGATCCTTTGCTTTCGGTCACTTATTTTAAATAACTGCCTAATAATTTACAAGCATGTGCAGACAGACCATAGGATCGAAGTTTCTCTAAAAGTAGATCATGGGGTAGGCAGTCAAAAGCCTTCGATAGATCCATCAGAATCACACCTACGTATTCATGGTTATCCAAAGCGGATTTCCAATCTTCAATGATTTTAAAGAGTAGATTTTGGCAACTGTAATTTTTTCGAAAAGCACAAAGAAGAGAACTTAGTATACCTTAAAAAAGGTGAACCATCCGATCGTTCATTAGACCTTCAAAAATTTTAGATAAACTTGATAGTACACTGACTGGACGATAATTACATTTATTCATGGAGTCAGACTCTTTATAAATGGGGTACACGTCGGCCCGCTTCATATCAGTAGGGAATTTTCCAGATTTGATTGACATATTTATGATGTTTGGGACAGAAGGGGCCAGGGCCTTAGCACCAACTTTGAGTAATTCGGGTGGAATTTCATCTGGTTTCATCCGGTTGCCTTCTTGGGATTGAGTTTTTTCACTTGATTAAGGACTTGCTCCTCAGTTACCATTTGAAATTCAGTATGAGACACATTGCTGTCCTTCATTCTGTCGAAGATAGCTTTTGTTCCGGAATGCATATGATCTGGTGGGGTGTTTGCATTTTGTTGCTCTTGATCAGCAACAGAGGCGAAGAAGTTATTGAAAATATCACATATGTCATCTGGAGCATTATACAGGTTATCATTTTCCATAAGGATAATCGTGCCACTTTTACCGCCTTTATTTTTGTCGGTCAAAAACGGTCATATAATATTCCAAAAAGATTGTTTATTATTTGAAGGAGCACATCGGTCATTGAAATATTGTTTTATAGATTTTTTACGGAGGGATATCACTTTGTTTCTTTGAACTCTATATGCCTCCTATTTACTTTTGTATTTCTTACTTAGTTTACGTAGTGTGCGCTTTACGTTAATAGCTCTACGGAGCTCCCCATTAATGTAAGGGGCTTGATTAGGCCTGGCACGCTTACTCTTTTGTTCCGCGTGTCGGTCAATTACTTCTTTTAGTAAAGTGTCGTGGAACCAAACAGCGTCATCAATATCATCAAAAACCCCAGACACGTGCAATGGGGCTACCTCATAATCGACTACAAAAACCCCTTCATTGAAAGACTTGTAACTGCGGTATTTGATATCCGCATTCACAGGTCGAGGGAGTTGAATTTTTGTACTTGTAAGAATCATATTATGAAAGTTGCTTATTCCTGTGTCAATAGATGTGGATTCTGCTACTCTTCGCGGAGAATTAGTTAAAATGACATCAATAAGAGTAGGAGTTTCACCTTTGAAACAGGTTGGAGAGCGAATAACATTGCTCGTGTCATACACATCAAGAAAATTGACAAAATCATGCTTTTCCTTATTGTCCTTGAGTAGATTCACATTGAGATCACCTAAAATGAAAAATGCTCTACTTTCTTGCTCGAGAGCAGTGGTGATGTGATTTATAGCATCGTACAAATTGTCAGTATTGACAGAGGGGGGCCGATAAACTGTAGCAACCATCCATTTTTCTTTTTTTACATGAACTTCAAATATCATTGATTCGATACCATGACTTTCAGATTTTCAGACTTTGTCCTGTGTGGCTGCCTGCGAGGACAGATCACCTCGCGCTGCTATAATAATACTGATCTCTGGTGCCGCTACCTTCGAGCGGGGATAAATCGTATCGCCATTGAGTAAGAAAAAAAAGGCACAGCGGTGAAAAGGGTCGACTGCACAGGCCGTGGTAGGTTTCTCAAAGTTGAAACTGATCTCTTTGTCCTCTATCAGCATTACACCGTTGAAGTGTATATTCTTAAATATTTCATGCTTCAGAGTCTTGGGTTGAGGTCTGGTCTGATGTAGTGTAGTGATTGGGTACCAGCCCGGTTTTGTGATATACATATAATAGCCGGTTCCAGGTCCCTTGAACCGGGTATAAGGCAGATATACTATGTGTATATTCGTTCCAGTTCTGTGTGTATGTTTCTAGTTTTGGGTGACCAACAGATGTCATCGATTCTTTGTCTTTTGCTTTTTTTTTATCCAGCAAATTGTATAAACTCGCGAGTTTGTCGGGAAAAAAGAAACAAGTTCCCTTTTTAAAAAAAGGAGCCAGACTTTATACTTTACTGGTATGAAACGGGAGAAATCGGATGGGACAAGTTTGCATACAATTGGTACTGTACAAATACCTGAAATCTTAGATGAGGCATAGTGAAGGACAACAACTGAACATTTGTTTGAAAATATTTATCGGAAGTGTGCAGATGATGATTAAGACCAGTTTCATTGAATACAAAATTGGCAGAGAGGTCATAAGACACGGAACACAATTTATCACCCTTGCTTATGTACTTGTGATATGTTGCCCCTTATTGAAACCTTGTAAGTTAATCAGCATTATATGATTGAAAATTCTGAAAAGTACTTGCCTGGGAGGACATCCTTTCAGAGTCGGATTAACGAACAGCATGGTTTAAGTCTGCAGGTCAATGTGATTATGAAGTAATTGGACATGTGCGCGGGATGCATGTTCTGTGCATGATCAAACAAACATGGATGCCACACATAACTATTCGTGTAGTGATTGGCTGAAATTACCATAAATCTAAGAAAGATGTGTGTAAAAAACGATATACTTGTATTGAATATTTATGGAAAATGTATGGATTGGAGTACCAAAATTTGTGACAAGACTGAAGTGGAATTTTTAGCAATATATCTTTGACAAAGAAATATGAAACTATAAGTGGTACCATTGAGTGCGGAGGATGTAATCCCTCTTACTAAATGCCAGACTGCGCACAGTCTGGGGGAAAACTGGATAAAAACTTGGCTGACAAACCACTCTATTTAAAGGCTTGTCCGCTACCGTGGTGGGCGAACCATGACGAAGGACAGCCTGTCCTGTTGAATCTGAAAAAGAAAATTCCTGGAGGACCATTTACCCGCGCCCCGTGTGGGTGTATATTTTCAACATGTGAATATAATAAAAAAAAGAGCAAAACTGAACCCGGATACTGCAGAATCGTTCATATTTTTTGCACCAAAATAAAGTGTTAAAACATAAAAGAAGATGTGTCTGAAAACGAATCCGTCTGTGTTGCTCAAAAACTTGCCTTAATAAGAATGCCTAAACGTTTGTATGTGGTTTATCAGATGTTCCCATAGCAAAAAGAAAAAAGCAATAATGTGAATGAGATTGGGAATGGCACCTATGTATAATATATTTGAAGATATTTAACATTTACTTTACAAGTGGCCCGAATCAGCATAAATTAAAAGTTGTGCCACTTTTGTTCGTAGTTCGTTGCCTGCGCTTACAGCAACAACATATAAATTGAAGTTGGAATGGCATCTCTGTCTGTAATAGTTTTAAAGATATTGAATATTTATACTTGCAAGGGGCCCCTAAGTAGCATAAATGAAAATTCTACAACTTTTGTTTATAGTCCATTTGATACATCTACAGCACAAACCTATAAATTGAAATTGGAGAGATACCTCTACTTACAATAGTTTTGAAGATATTCAAGATTAAAAATTTCAAATGCCTTAATTTGCATAATTTTAAATGCACTCAACCGTCTTTGTAAAGAGGCCCAGCTTCATATATGGATCTATAATTACACCATGTTTAGAGTTTCTAAATAAATGGTGTCCGAGAAAATCGTCGGACAAAATAGAAAGAAAGAACAGAATATTTGTGTAGACCAACACACAATAAATGATCGAATATGTGATTGACCACGATAACGGTTTTCTTGCTGAATTACTGTAAGTCTATAGATTTTTCATAACATTATTTCAACAAAATCTGTCACTAAACCTCTCGCATCCATCTCCTTGTCATCGAGTAATTTCTTTTTTCTTTTCTTTTCTTTTTTCTTTTTTTTGGGGGGAGGGGTATTAATTTTTTTCCAGACGGGTACCCGAGCGGGTACCCGGTTCTAACTCCAGATATTATTCCGTTCCTTAAGTCCGACATTTTTTTCCGAAGTCACTGCACTGGAACTGTCACGGTTGTTCCAGCAATGTGCCCAAACCGCGGCGAAAAAAGCTGTTGACACCGTCCAAAACGCGGCACTGAAAGTATACAATTATTTAACTAGACCAACTGTCATCATACCAAGTGGCGGAGGTAAAGGGTATATTTTCCCTACTGGTGCATGGGGCCATTTTTTTTTCTGCACCACCTTACCAGAAGCCCTCTTATTTAATGTGAACCGTACCGGTCTTTATTTTGGAGCATTCGTATGTTCTGTACTCTGTACTCGTACCTGGGACAAACATATATCCTGAACCAGACCCTACCCCCCCCCCCACTGTATGTAGCATATGCAGAACTAATGGTTCGGACGGACAGACATATAGACCGACCGACCGACCGACCCTGAGACAGACAGACAGACAGACAGATAGACAGATAGATAGATAGATAGATAGATAGATAGATAGATAGATAGATAGATAGATAGATAGATAGATAGATAGATAGATAGATAGATAGATAGATAGATAGATAGATAGATAGAAAATATAAGCCTGGTAAGCTGGTGCTTATTTCACCGAGGGCCCTCCCACTTACGCCAGGTATTTCAACCATTAACACACCTGTGTGCAGAGACATGTTCTTGGTGGCCACAACTGAATCACAGTCTTGCATTGCCCATCGTCATCGCCGACATGATATCCCCACAATACATTTATTGTTAACTGCATCGACTCAATCGACCACAAAGAGACCTTTTTGCCCTAACAGTTGGATTTTTAAATGAATATTGTATTGATTTTATATAGTTCAGTATTTTGATAAATTTTCCTGTTACTCAGATGTGTCACCTTACAAAAGAAAAATTTGAACTATTTAATTTCTTGATGAGGGTGCGGGCTTACATTGAAGTTGTTTTGTTTACATGTACTTATTCAAAGTACAGTTTTACTTTCATGGCTTATTTGTTAAAGATAAATAGCCGATTTACTAAATGTATGCAAATTTCTTTAGAAATAAGAAATAATTTATTTCTGATATTAGTAAGTGTTTGATGTATATCTTATTCATTTTTTGTCAGTGAATTGTAATTTAGGTCTGAACATTGGTTTTATGTGTAATATATCTCGGCATGAAAACGTGGAATTTGTGACGTGTTTCAAATTACGAGTACAGACCAACGGAATGCATTCAAATGAATGTGGAATCACACATGATGGACAAAAGTGAAAACGTCTGCTTTGGTACCTGCTGTTTTTCACAGATGGCGCCTAAGCATAAGCCAACGGTTCTTGTAAGGTTCTCCATTTTCCACGTGTTTCTTTTCAGTCTGAAAATTTGCTGGCCAAATTTTACTCTGGATCAGACAAGAAAAGTTGAAGGCACGTGAATGGTATGGGAACTTTTGTTCTCTGTTCATACAGAATTGAACATTTTGAATTTATTCATTATCATTATTATTATTATCATCGTCGTCGTCGTCATCATCATCATCATCATCATCATCATCATCATCATCATCATCATCATCAGTAGTAGTAGTAGTATTATTGCTACTACTACTACTACTACTACTACAGCCACTACCACTACTATCACTTCGTACACATGTGGTGCACTTAATACATGAGAAAAGAAGAAATACACACATACACACATGTACATGTATTCCCATAATTGCTAGTATATTGGTCATGGTTTCACTTAACAGGTATATAAATGTATTCACACTGTGACACACAGAGATAGGATGATATGATGTCACAGGGTTCTGGTCCTGTAAGTATCTTTTGATATATATATGGTCTCTAGCTAGACATAATTTTCTTATAAATGAGCTTGACTGAACATCGCTTATCGAAGTCATATTTTGATGCAATGACATTCAGTGAGTTACCAGTGGCAGATCAACTGCCATTAAGAGCCAGAAAGCCACGTGCATGCACATTCATATACTCTAATTAATAACAGCTTTGAGGAAATGCCTGATGAATATTTTGTATAATTGTGCTCCCTGGGTAGCTCCTCATCTAGATTGAAACTGTTCCAGTTTACCGTTGATCACACTTATGTGCTTAAGAACAGAAATCTTCCTCTTTAATAAATGCAAAAATGTACAAAGTTTAAATTTGCCGAACTATATCGTTGTGAATATATATGGTATTTACCATACAAAAAAAGTTATTCAAAGGAATTTTATCAGGATTTTCATATAAGCCAAATATAATATCCTTCTGTCGAATCACAATAACTTCATACGTATACGTATCCCCAAAAGTGGATATCTGATTCCATTATTGAATAGAAGAGGAGCAGTTCCAAAATTTATGACATATTGTCTCTGTTTGTGTCTTTCACACTTTACAAATACTAACAGTTGCAATACCCATTGTATATAACCAATATTTGTTTACACTAATACGATGCAAAATGTTTAATTGACAAGTTTGTAATTTGGTTTCTATAGGAGTTTTAAAAGACAGTAAAAATGTTGCCCCATAAATCAATTAAAGTAGGAAGCTCAATTGATGACTCACTTCATCTTCCTAATACAAGTAGGTTGAGCTACAGGCCCATGTTCTACTATATCCAATAAATATATTTGCACTGCATTTTTCGAATTCTTAAACTTACCATTTACAGAAACTTTTAGTGAGATATTTCTTAGAGTTATGTTGTCTTGACTTTTTAATATTTGCTTCCAATTGTACGGAATAGCGGAATGTATTTGTAAATATTCTAAGAAATTTTGCTGAATATCATAAATTACATTCATCTGTACCAGAGTGAGGAATTCATCATTTTCATCCACAACATCATTAAAAATACCTTTTTCATACCATTTTTGGTGGAATATTGGTTTTGCATGTACCTTTATATTCTCATTAAACCATAATATTTCTTTACGTAGTGAAAATGCCGATTTTGGTTCGGAAATAAACCTGAATTCATTCCGAACGTTCAAAATTTGAAACTAGAATACAGGAATCCCAGTCCTTATTAAACCAATAGAACAACGGCTTAGGAATAAATCATAAATTGAAACACCTGTAAAACAACTGTTAATATAACATGTTTCCACTTAGCATGTTCTTCACTTAGTATACATTCAACACAAGTTATAAGTGGTGAGTTTATTTTCATCTCAAAATCGGGAACTTTTAATTAACCATGACTTGGTTTTTGGTACATAACATCCCTTTTTACTTTTCGAATAGTACTGCCCCAGATAAACATATCAATTTTCTTTTGTACCTTTTTAATCATTACATAGTTAAGTGACACTATTGAATTACTGTAAATTAGTTTAGATATTCGTAATCTTTTCACAACTAAAATTGTCTCAATTAAAGAGAGGTCTCGCATTTTCGAAATATTTGAAAAAATCATGCATGAGCTGGATCTTATCATAAAAATTTCTAACCTGCATATCAAGCCCATAAGTAAGAAATTTCACATTTAAGGTAGAAAATTCCACAGTACTCCATTTTGCAGGGATGTTGCAAGGCTGTCTACTTGTATTACTACCTATCCATATACATTCTGTTTTATCTACATTAACTTTTAAACCACAACACTTCGCAATATTTCGCAAACACACTAGTAAAGATTTTCCAGATTCTTCATCCAATACAAAACAGATAGTATCATCTGCAAATTGACTTAGTTTTATCACTTCTAAACAATGGAGATGCCTTTCGTCTTATGATTTGCTCTTATATGAATAGCGAACAGTTCAACGGTCATTACAAATAGAAAAGGAGATAGATGACAGCCTTGACGAACTCTTATGGGTATGGAGAAAAAGGACGATGTATATCCGTTACTAATGACCCAACTTTTTATATACGTATACATGAATTTAACCTATTTGCTGAAATTTTCACCAAAATTGAATATTTTAAAGCTTTATCCAAAAAATGCTCTTCATAACTATCTCAAATGCTATTTCAAAGAGTCCATCAATAAAATCAAACTGGAAATGTCACCCAAAATTGTCAATTTAATAGTATCTGAAATTTTTCCTTTTCTTCCTAATATATCTGCCCTTAAGATAACCAGTCCGATCTGTGTTCACCAGCTGTGGCAGGAATTTTGGTAACCTAAATGCCATCACTTTTGCAAGAAATTTATTATCTACATTCAATAATGAAAGAAAGCGCCAATGATTCAAGTAGAATTAGTTTTTAACTATTTTAATTTTTTTTTTGTATTAATGATATTACTCCTCGTCTTTGATCTGCCGACAGTAGGCTTTTTTCAAAGGCATAATCGAAATATTTCCATGATTAAATGTTCTATATCTGAGCAAAAAGTTTGTAAAATTCCACTCTGAACCCACCATTGATAACAACTTTGTGGAAACGTCTGATGAATATTTTGTGTAATTGTTCACCTTGGTAACTCCTCATAAATTAATGGTAACAATGTATTAAAAATCCTCTTAGGACAACGCCACAGAACCCTGATGGTTGATATGCTTGATCTTAAAAAGGCTTTGGCCTCACGTTCAAAGGATTCCTACATCTGGCAACCGGACAAAAGCGTACAATATACTTTAAAACACTTTTATTTTGTGTGGGGAAACAACATTGATCCATCGGCACCAATTGTGTCATCAGGTACAAATCTGAGCAATCTTCATTGCTGCCACAAATAATGTCTAATCTTTTTAGGATTAAGGTGTACTTTATAATCTTGAGAAGACAAATATCGAGCAATTTCGACATTGAGACTATAGTGGGAGCTAGAAGGACTATACCACCAACTGATGCCAATGAATGGATCAAGATGAAAATTTTACTAATGTGCAAATGTCTATCATGCAGCGGTCATCAAAAATAGTTGAAAGTGTAATTTTCGGGTTATCATTGTTTATTTTGAGTTCACAATGAATATATAGGTCTTCAATATATATGACCATAATTTAAGCCTTACACACAGGTAGCTGCGCAGATGTAGTGCAGACTCGCATACGTTATATATGGTAGCATATACAATTGTGCCATTAGATGGTATCAGTATAGCCGGGACCGAGTAAAGTGTTGTCTGATCAAACATTGAAAAAGTCTGCATTTAAAATCAGTTACTCCCATAGGCACCAATTTGAGATGGACACTGCCATTTTTTGAATAGTTTAATCAAAAATCGTGGAAAGAAGAAGGAATAATTGACTGATTGATTATTTATTCAATCAGTCTATGTTCGTTTATTTGTTTCTTCGCTCACCAAAAGAAGAAAAGTGCACATCTGAGGTAGTTTGTAAATGGACGCTATCAAGACAATCGTCAACGTTTAGTCTCTGTGGCTAAACTAATTTGTGTTTTCAGTACAGTGGTTGGTCAAACATGTGACGCAGCAAACTTTTACACCTGTCGTGCAGTTTCTGAAAATACCGAAGACTGACAGCTTACAACAGAGAAACACCAATGGAGCCTTTTCTGTAAACCTCAAAAAAGTTTTTATTCTTTTATTGACGGCAACGGTTTACGGTTTCAAAGGTGAATATAAATTGCAAAGGGTATCAATTCGAGATATTCCTCGGATATTTTATTTTTTGTTTTTTTATATATATATATTTTTTGGGGGGGGGGATTTGGATTCACCAAATGACAGTTTCCATGTCAGAAAGCAACGTTATAACAACAAACATATTTATTGTTGGTGCATCTAAGCGTGTTGACCTGGACCATTTTTGGAAGCATGGTGCATGGTATTGAAATGAAAGGTGGGTTTAAAAAGGAAATGATTCCAGTTTCACTATCTACATTCATACATCATTGCTCTTCTTCGATTTTGCCACCCGTTGAAATTTTCTTCACCTAATCGTCAAATTCCATGAGTGCCAAGTGATCAGAGCTGAGCATTGTCCGTAAAATTCACTTACAATTTATGTTCCCCAAATTTAAGAAAATCTGTTAATATGAATGGTTGTAATTGTTCTGAGCATAAAACATTGACCAGTTTTTGGAAATCTGAATGGTATCTTGGGAAATTAATCAATTACTGCATACTCAATCTTTTGATGAACTTTTGCCACGTTACCGGCATTTTACTGGCAATATTGCCAGTTCATTCCTTTACCTTTATATTATTTTTATGTGCAATCCAGAGTGCCCAAACAAAAACATAGTGGGGTTGACAAAGTTTACGTCACAGCATTCAATGCATTTATTTTGGGTAACACGTTGCACTTAGTCAGGAGACCATAGCCTGTCTATCATGCAATCTCAAGGTGGGCAAATGTCAAGTGGTCTTGTGCCAGTTGTTTTGCATCAACCAACTTTTGGGTCTCATTTTCTTTCTGTACTTTATTGTGCACACTTCACGTGAATGTTGTGTGTCACAGGCTTAGCAAGATTTCCAAGTTTTATTCTTATTTTCTACCGGCACATCTTGTGCTGAAGCCAGCGAAGCTTAAGGAGCTTCTTATTACTGTATTGCTGATATAATGAGTTCAATCAAATCAGTCTTTCAAGGAGTGCATCCTTTTTGCATGCCAAGGCTACGCATGGTATCCCTATTATTTTTTTCCCTTTTGATTAAGTATGTGCATTACAGACAGGGTGGTTGAAGGTATCTCTATGACCCCATAGCTACAACTGAAAGGATTTATTATTTGTGTATATTTACATTCAATTTCACTTTTAACGTTGCAAGTATAGGAAGAAGCCTGGTGTGTTATGAGCCTTGTATGTTATCAGACCATAACACATGCGTCCTACCAACATTCCAATCAGCCCGACCCACCTGGGGTTTCCAGAACTCAACACTTGAAGCTGGGCAAATCAGTTTCTGGCCGTTTTTTTCCCAATTCTATGCAGGCCTTCTAAATTTTGTGGAATTGAACAGAAAAATTAACGAGAAAATGTAAATATAAGCAATGAGGGTTGCTTTTGTGTGTGTTATGGCATAATGATGGAGGTGATTGAAGCTGACATCGGGAGAGGCGCACGCCAGTGCGCCATGCCCGTGATGCCTGCTTCGTTATGCCATAAAACAGACAAAATCGACCCTCATTTCTTAACTGTGTCAAGGTTAGAGTGTCCACACATTCTGCATTAGGTTTTGGTACACATCTTACTGAAGCTAGTTTCGTTTGACGTTTTCTTTTTATTATTATAAAGCAGGCATCCCGCGGGGTCGGCCTCCCAAAAATGGAGTGCCTTCCTTGTGGCACTAGCAAACCAGCACTCATTCAGTCCTCCAAGGTTGAAAATCTTCGTGATGCGAGTCGTCAATGCAGTGCTGGTTTGAGTGAGAGACTTGGAGATGGTGTTAAACAATTCACATGTCACATTGGTTGTGTCAGCACATGCTTCTCAAAGCATCCCATTGAGTGACTTGTAAAAAAGTGCAAGTATGAATGCAATATTGCTTTAAATAAGAAAAAAAAATGAGGGGAGTAAAATATTTAACTTTCATGAAGAATGCTTATTTTGTGGGGAAAAGTGCTCTATTGAACGTGACCCAAAACCCCGAATCGATGGAGGGAGGCATATGTTTGTACGACTTCAGATGTGGAAGAGACCACATCAGTAGAGAAGCTCTTTTCTATCATGTTTGTGAGTAAACCCATTCGACCTAGTATGTCATTTCCGGTATGACAATAAAAGGAGGAGAAATTTCATATACACAGAAACTGATAGAGACAGCTGGTGTACAGTAAAGTAGAAACATATTTTAGGGTTTTTAGCCATGTTTGGTTTGGATTATTCTTTATGCAATTATATGTGTGATTCCGCTAACCCGACCAATCGTACTGAAAAGGCCCAAGTCCCGACCCTAAATAATGTGTATGAGACATTAAATAATCAAAATAAATGTATCAAGCTGCCCTTTCCTTATAAAAATTGCGCGACCCTGCCCGAAAGATGTTATCGACAAAGTAGCAGTAGTGCGCTCTTATTTTGCAGTAAAATCAACTCAAAATCAGCATTTCATTTGAACTTGTCTGGAGTGGAGGGTTAACTTGGGCCGGCGAAAGAGCATGGGCTGAGTATGGCATAGCTGCATAACCACGGTTGTTTAGTGGAACAGCATAGCCACAGTTGTTCAGTGACGGTATGTTATATTCCGCTATTTTCCAGGCGTCTGTTCTCCGGTATACCAGAGCAAACGGTCGTTAAAGTCCTTTTTAAACATGATTTACTACCTTTACTTTAATCAGCTCGCTCGATTGTGTCTGAAGCTGTTTCAAGTCGGCTTTCCCTTAAAGTTTTTCTAATAAAAGTTGCTCGACCCTGGCTGAAAAATATTATCAGCGCGTTCCCGATATTGTCAAAAGTAGCCGTCGTGTGCCGTTATTTCGCAGCAAAGTCAACACAAAGACACCATTTCATTTGAACTTGTCTGGAGTGGAGGGTTAACTTGGGCTAGGGAAAGGGCATGGCTGCATAGCCACCGTTGTTTAGTGAAAGAGCATAGCCCTGGTTCGGCGGTTGTTCGGTCAACGTTCGTAGTATTTCGCTAGCTTCCAGTAGTCCGTTCACCGTGTAACCAGGGCAAACGATCGCTAAAGTACTTTTAAAACGTGAGTTACTATCTTAACTTTAATCTGTAACCCGTGTTATTCGTATATTGGCGTCATTGACACCACAACTCCTTGTGTTGTCATTTTGGATTGTAATCTATGCACGGCTTTGCTTTGTACCAGCTATATAATTATTCGACAAAATACTTTCTTGTTATTAAGCATACTTGTAGCAACATATTGTGTCTTTTGTAGTATTCAAAAGTACTCATGTTTAATCCGTCGATGTATTGCATTTATAACGTATAAACACACACACACACACACACACATATATATATATATATATATGTGTGTGTGTGTGTGTGTGTGTGTGTGCGTGTGTAGCATTGCTTATACATGCTGTATTTTGATTTTCCCACCTTTCCTTGCGTTTAGGAGATTCGAGATTGTATATAAAATTACGCGCTCTTAATGTGCTCTTCTGCTGCACATACTACAACAGTTTGAATTTTCATACTCGTGGCATTCTATCTATCTTTGCAAACATAGGTTGTGAAAGATACAAGTCGATATGTTTTTTAATTAACTTTCTTTATTCAGAGTAACGTCTATTTACATTAATTGTTATACATATATGAAGACTGGAGAGAATTCGTCACTACACCTTGTGTCATGATGTACTTTGTGTATTAAACTGCATATCTTGCACCACATGCACAGCATAAAAAACTTTCAGTTCGACTATGTAAAATAAACTGGTCTGCAGCAGCTCCGGTGCAGTATATATTTACGCACCAATGGTATTTTGTAGTCTAGGTGACCCGTTCTGTGATGATAATCAAGGGTCATGTATGAATTCTGACATCATATATTTTCCACTCTACGAAAGATGTATTATTTTTGTACGGTGTGCACTTGCATATCTTCTATGTTTCGATACCGTGTGGGTGAGACACGTCCTATTGAATAAAATTCTTGTTTACTGTACATACAAATTCATACGTGATATTTCATTGCAAACGATATTCTGTACTTGCTACTTGTACTTCATGTGTATAGCCGTCCCAGATACTACAGTCACATATATACACTTTACATGTACATGTGATCCTATAACGTTTCTCGTAATTATTAATGTTTTATCTGTGCCTAGCTGCCATTTTCCTAAACAGCTGTTCTGCTACGTGTCGTCGGACCTTGTTTGTAATTTACATTTATTATTCACATGAGAACAGGAAATGTACTTGTTTGGATTTTTACCTGTTACTAATCAGTCTTCTTCTAATTCTGCTTGCAGGTGATATTCATCTTAATCCTGGTCCGGAAAGCGGTCTTGTGACATTAAATTATATCATTTAAACATTAGAAGTCTAAACAAAGATAAATTAAGGCACATTCGTGCAGATATCGCCAATGAATTTGACATAATAGCATTGTCCGAAACATTTTTGACTGACTCAACAGCGCACGATCCATTTTTTTGCCAGGCTTCCACGGTATATTGCGTAGGGATCTTTCGCATGGTCCTGGTGGCGGAGTGGCCTTATATTGTTCTGAACCGTTGACAGTTTCGAGGCGTCATAATTTGGAATCTCCTGATGTAGAACAACTTTGGGCTGAAATAAGGGTACTTAATAAATGCCTTCTAGGTGTGGTGAACAGACCCCCAAATGCAACAAGCTTCTTCTGGAATCATTTTCAAGATAGTATCGATTTAGTACAGAAATCCAGCTTCCGGAATATTATTAGAACCGGTGATCTTAATTCCGATTGCAGTACTATTTCTGGTCGTAAATTAAAAGACTTTTGTAGCGCTAATATATTTTCCCTGCATATTGACGAGCCTACACGAATTACCGAAAATATGGCTACATGTTTGGACCAATTTATTTCAAATATTCCCAACTTTTTATCTGAACATAGATGGTATGTCCCCACTAGCTGACTGAGACCATTGTATTATTTCAATCAACATTAAATTTCAATGCAACAAAGATCATGTATACGTGAGACACATTTGGGATTTCAAGAAAGCAGATTTTAATCAACTTGGAAATCATCTGGATAATGTCAATTGGGAAAGTTGTTTCGAGTCAAATGATGTAGATAGATGCTGTCTGGCTTGGTCGGAAAGTTTTTTACAACAGGTAATCCGACCTCACGATCTTCCGTGGTACAATTCTATATTTCGCTGTTTTAAACGCAAAAGGCATGAGGGCACATACTAAGGCCATATCAAAATCACGAGGGCAACTGATGCCGACTCAAGATGGTGTTTCTGTATGGGCTAAATACAAGGAACTTCGTAATACCTATCAAGAAAAATTCAAGCTCGCTAAGTGTGAATTTAATAAAAATCTTAGTGAATCCCTAGCTAATGGTTCCTGGGGCATTTAATGAAAGGAAATCAATCTGCTACAATACCATCTCTGCTGATTAACCATAAGCATGTAATCGATAGCCTGTCCAAAGCGGAGTCCTTCAACGATTTTTTCCTGGGTCAATGCAACATTGACACTTCAACTGCACCTTATCTGCCACAGCCCAAGTTACTTTACAATACTTTAAATGAAATAGTGATAGCTGAAAGTGAAGAACTTGATATTCTAAAATCACTGGATGTCACGAAGGCCACTGGTCCAGATAATATTGGCCCCAAACTGCTCAGTGAAGCCGCACCTTCAATTTATAAACCTCTCACCAAATTGTTCAATCTATCTCTACAGAATAACATTTTTCCTTCTGAGCGGAAAAAGGCCAATGTTTGTCTTCTATACAAAACAGGCGAAAAATATTCATATAACAATTACAGGCCTATATCTTTGCTTAGGTGTAAAGGAAAAGTCATGGAGAAAATTATATTTAAACACGTTTTTAACTTCTTTGGAGACAACATGATTATAAGCGCACATCAATCTGGGTTTATACCCGGGGACTCCACTGTTAATCAGCTACTTTCTCTCTATCATGACTTATGTTTGGCTGTTGATTTACAGAAAGAGGTTAGACTCGTTTTTTTAGAGATAAGCAAGGCATTCGACAAAGATTGGCATCAAGGCTTACTGCATAAGCTAGCCAAAAGCGGTATAACTGGGCATATTCTTCCGTGGTTCAGTGATTGTATTTGTGTCTTTTTGTCCAAAACCACTTCCTAGTAGTCATTACCCCATTTCGTAGTCCGAACTGTTTACTCTCCATAAGCTAACCTGTCCCTTTCTAACTTATATACATAGAAGTTCTATTGCCCATATTGCACACGTTCCTCTGTAAAATTTTGACATAGGCTGTATTAGCCCAAATAAATTAAAGGGTCTTCAGCGGGTAACTTCTCAACATGTTTCGGAGCCTTTTACCCGTACATGTCTCTCTGAGTAGCGGCTCCTTGTCTAAGCTAAATATTCAGCAAAGACAACCCATATAATAATGAATAAATATGAATGTGGCAATTGATGAATTAGCTAAATATGTGAAGTTTACTTATAAATGCAGAGCTTCATATCAGAGAAGAACACCTGTCAAACAAACCATAATTACCAAATTTTCATAGTACAGGTTCAGATAAGAACAATTTGACTTACCCCTGAACCAATATGTACCCTTTGTAGCTGGACAGCTTATCCTAGTTAAACCATCCGCCAATGTTTAACTGAAGTGGAGACAAGCTGGGGCATTATATTCAGTCCCAGTGATTGTAAAATAAACAGTTGCAGCTAGACCAACTGTACAAATCAAGGGAAATCCTAACAAGGACTGTAACAATGTACATCCTGCACCAGAGATGTAAAACAAACTCCTTGATGACACCTACTCCTCAAACAATTAAGCTTTATTTAACTGCCAACCCTGAGTCAATGTGTCAACTTAATGTGTCAAGTTTGTGACACTTGAGAAAATACTGCCAATTTTGAGTAATTTTTTAAAACTGAGTAAATGTGCATTTAGGCATATCAGAAAAGAATGGACGTCATTAGCTTTTATGCCAAAAACATCCTATCAAAACAATTTTTCTTAACAGGATTTTAGTTACAATTAGGCAAACATGCAACTGTCGTAGGCCGCTTCTTGCTACCTGTAGCCCCTGGGGGTTTACCTAACACAGAACATGTAAGCCTAAAATGTCTGATAGTGAATATTACAACAGAAAGATGCCAAAAGATTAAGTTAAGTAGCAAAACAGTCAAGTCTAAAAACTGTAAATTATTGTGGCCAAACTTTCAAATAATCTTTGGATGTAAATAGTGGAATTATAGGGCAAGTCAGAAAAGAATGAAAGTCTATTGAATTTATGTCAAGAGAATGGAATGAAAATATTAACCAGATATCAAGTACAATTAGGCAAGCTTGTAACTGTCGTAGGCCGCTTCTTGCTACCTGTAGCCCCTGGGGGAATACCTAACAGAAAACAAGCTAGCCTAAAATGTCTGAAAGGTGAATATTTAAACTTAATGGTGTCAAAAGATAAAATTAAGTAGCAAAACAGGCAAGTCTAAAATCTCTAAAATTATTGAAGCCAAACTTTCTAACCATCTCAGGATATTTACAGCAAAATTTGTAGAAATATTTGATCAAAAGTACACCTTTGAATCCTCTTGACTCAAGTTTATTGTAAATAAATTTGGTTCTTGATGCAAAGTCCTGAAATTTAGAACAAATACGAGCAAATCTCAAAATCTATGACAAAAATGTATTATATCCAATATTATCCGAAATATTACTGTCCGGGAAAGGATAATTAACTACTTCAAAGTTAAACTCATCTATTTTGTGATAGACTTTAATACAAAACCTGTCATTAGTGACCTGAAAATCCAAGTCCAAAAACACATCTCTGAAACCATCTGAATTGTTACCCTCCAAAGGGATATCTTTTGGGTAAATTTCTTTAGCAATTTTACTGAAATTTTGATCATTTACACAAGCAATGTCATCAATATATCTTGCGTTGTTTGATAATTTTATAGCCATTTGAAAGTCCTTTTTCATCAATTTATCCATATACGTAAATTCAAGCCAGGTTAAATTCAAATCTGCCAGTAAAGGGAAGCAGTTGCTGCCCATTGGAATGCCTTTTATTTGTTGAAAAACCAATGGTCCGCATTGAACAAAAGTAGTATCCAAGAGAAATTTTATAGCATCTATCAAAGTTTCAACAGTGTAAGATTTAAATATTGACAATTTAGGATTCTTGTGAGTACAAAACAATTTCAGTAAGCTTAATTATCAAAATACGATATAAACAGAATTACTGGTGTAATACATAGACAACAAGATCATGTCACCTTTTTCTTTCTCTCCCCCCCCCTTTTTGTGTGTGTGTCTTTGCGCCCAGTGCAATATATTCTTTGTAAACTTTTCCATATCCTTCTTATTTCACCACAATGCATATAGCCAATGCATTTCCACATTGGTACAGCTTTGTTTCGAGGTCAACCCCACACATTCTCTGGGGAACTATTCTGCATGCCCTTTATATTCTCCCATCAACTTTGTGTTATGTATATCTCGGCATGTGCAAACACAAGTTTCCATACAATTTGCAGAACTTTTGGTTGAGCGGTACCATCGAAAACGGTCAGGGCGCCAAAAGTACACTGTGGAAGCTTTTGTGCAAGGGCTGGTTGATGCCATGGTGTTCCCGCTGGCTTGGATCTTGGCCATTTACCAGGGCAGTAGCAGATGCTGCTGCATCAACACCAGTGTCATAAGTATTTTGCTGTTGTTGCACATTCATAACATTCATCTCAATTTCTCTATCAAACGTGTGGATGTACCTGCTTAATGTATATGCAAATTTCACCTTCATCTAGCCACTATCGGCATTCTGCATTCTTACATGGCTGCCTCTCACCAATATTTGACGCTGTCGCCAAATGGTTCTTCTTGGCATAGGTAAATTAAACTGACTTCATACAGTCACTTAAAAAGATATGTGATGCTGTTGCACTGTGTCTTGTGGGCCAATAAGGCTTGGAACTGAACTGCACTGCATATTGTTCACACAGAGCATATGTTATGATATTATGGAACTTATTATTGTGTTTTTGAATGTCCGGAAGTGTGTCGGGATTTTCTGTTAAACCAAGAAATTTATTCAGATAGTCACCTTACGTTAGCTGACTTCCACGCACTAGTTTGCAAGTATTCTCCTGGGTCACATTTCTACATCACCCTGAAAAAACTCAACCAGTTTGTACACCATATTTTCTTTTTCCTCATATAAGAGATCCTACCCGTCTAACAAGCAATATGTTCCGTTTGTTAGTCATCAAATCATTTCAAACATTCCTAACTTTACAGTCCTTGTCTCTACCCAACGATTGCAAACTGCAATCATAGTGTCGGTTTGCTTGTATTCTGCGTTGACGGAAAATTTAACATACGTGTATGGGGATTTAGTTGGGAAAACAAGTAGGCGTAGGCCTATTTTAATAATTTTCATACGTATTTGATGATTTTATTTTTATGCAATGACAAGAATGAATGTTGTGTCTAATGGACTGACAGCTTTCTGCAAGCCCCGAAAGCATGTTTTCCTAATATAATAAGGAAGCCACCGACCGACATGATGACCTACCTTAGTATGCTTTGTCTGTCCCTTGTGGAAAGCACAAAGGCATGCGCGCATACCATCAAATTAAAAACTGAAATAATGGTCCCCATAGCGCGGACTGTGGGTGTTACGTATTTATCGACTTAGCAATCAATGCCAGCAGCATCTCCGTTTACCAGAACAGCATTGCGATACCAAACCTAACAACTCCCTTAAAAATTCCAAAAAGGAAAACAAGGTATGGAGGAGGAGAGAAAGACGTTTTCTGAGTAAAACCAAGTTCCAATTAATCCCGTATTGATATCGGATGGAAAACATATATCTGGCAATGCATTTAATGCTGAATAATTTAACCATTTTCTTCTTAGCTAAAAGAACATAGATAAATCAGGGGCTCCTAATCCTGCACCTCCTGGTCATCCCTTTAATATTTTAGGCAATCTGAGCGTTCTTGGCCATAGAATACTTGATCGGTATTCTAAAAAGTCGAGTTGCTCCTAAAACGCCGGTTGCTGAGGGCGTTATCAATAAACTTCTGAAAGAAGCTGCTACTAAAATTTGTAAAACTGTAAGGCAATTATTAAACTTATCTCTCAATCAGCATCAGTTGCCGTTTAACTGGGATAAGACCCTTCTTACACGTCTGGATGATATCAACGTGGATAACAATTGCCAATCTTTATATCTTTTAAGTTGCAAAGGAAAGGTATTGGAAACAGTAGGGTTTAAACGTGTGGTCAAACAATTTCTGGATAAAATGATCTTTTTTTGCAAATCAGTCTGGCTTCATACCAGAAGATCCCAATGCCAATCAAATACTTCCTTTATACCATGAAATACGCATAGCAAATGATGAATAAAAGGGATTAAGAATTATCTTTTTGGTAAGAGGAAGGCCTTTCATAAGGTTTGGCACAGAGGTCCCCAACAAAAATTTAAAATGTTGTATAAATGACAACCTTTTAGCATAAATTCTTTGGAGATTATCTCAACGGTTGTAGGTCACACACAGTTCGTAATGGTCAATTTTCCAAATGGGGTACTATCCTCGCTGGTGTGCTTCAAGGGTCTATGTTAGGTCTTCTTTTATTTGTAATTTATACATATGGTATATTTATTGTGGTTAACTTTAATGTTGATGATACACATCTTTATCGTACCTTCGATGACCCAATTCTTGTTGCTGCCATCATGAATAGTGATCTCACATCCTTAGATGAACAAATAAAAGGGTTGATTGTTTCCTTAAATGCACTTAGGGCCAATAATTTTTTTTTTTTTTAAAAAAGCACCTTTGCACACCGTCTTCTCATTTTTCAAGATGATCAATTGGAATATGGTCCCGTACATAAGGACCTAGAGCTTACCTAAAGATGAGACCTTAAATGTCACATTAAACAGAAGGCATAAAGGAATCTGCAATATGTACATGTGGCGCCCCTACCTAAAGTGTTTCGCATATTGTACCTACGGTACGTCAGTGCTTGCGATATCCTCCACATTCCCATTACTTTGATAGCACGCTTATGCAAAGATACTGTTATTCATGCTCATGGTAAAGGTACTCTAGAGGAAAACATATTTACGTTTTTGCCAGTTTAAAAATATATTGAAATACTAAACGCTTTCAAGGTGAAGCAATAACTTCCTGTATTAGTAATATAGTTTATCGTATTATAGCCCCCTATCTGTACTTTGTTTTAAAAAGCAGACGGATAAAAGGGTTAACTCCCATGGCCCTTTGCACTACAATAAACAAATATGGTTAACACCATGGACCCTTTCGGCCACTCTGTTGGTTTACCCATAAAAATTGTGCAATTAACTCTTCAAAGTAGTTTAACACGAATTTATTCCGCTTTGGAAATATCATTATGAATATTTTACAACATCGCCAAAGTGGTGTGCGCTTATATATTTGACGTAACATATGATTTTGCTTAGTGTAAGTTAATCTCGATGCATGCTATTATTTTTATCTTTTATATCCTCGCTTGCGGGAGTTTGATACTGGCAGTTGCAGTATCATTCGTTGGATGATTCACATCTACAAACTTGTTTGCAAAATTGGCGAACTAACAGGAGCCGCTGAAAAGGTTGCTGTTACTGTGTACCCGTACATGACACACTCTACGACTCTCTGAAAATAAAGCTGACTTTACAAGTCTTTGGAGAATAACGATAAAGATGGCAACAATTGTTACATGGAGCTCATGGAGCCTTGTCAAAATAAAATACTACCAGGAATCATTACGCATTGTGGTAATTCACAAAAGGCTGCATTTGCCGTCTGTACTCTCCTGCTGTTTTAAAACAAACTGCATGTAAATATTCATAAAGAAACAGAAAAGAATCACTTCTTTCATCAGACTGGTTCAGACAGTTGACAAAAGTGGTAACCAATGTTAGTTAGCAAGCTGAATGGGGAGCAGTTACTTCCTTTAATGAATATTGTTAGGCCAAAGTGTATTTTGCGAGCAGCTGTGCAGCAAAACCGAGCAAGCTTAACTGCACATATGTACCACTGAATACCCTCACACATACGCATACACCTCTTGTGCGTTTTGAGTTTGGCTTTCCGATTGGATTGTGAATTTATCCTCTAGATAATGTGAGCTCAATGTCTCTGGATTAAACAGTTTTCAAATTTGAATGAGTAGCTATACACAACGTATGTTTGGATGACTGAAGCAACTTTTGGATGGCTGCCCGAATTTACATTCTTGCTTTTCCCTGATCTTTCAATGCCACTGGGTCAACAGCTTTATCCGACAGGCATTGGGCATGCGGTCACAAAGTGCTCCAAAAAAAAAACTGCTTGCTAGGGCAATTTTGATGTTGTCGGTAACTGTGGGCATGCTGGTGCTTTTGCCTTACAAGCAATGAGCATGCTATGGTGGTGTTAATTCAAAGCAGATTGACTTTGGTCGCAGATTCGTCCATTTACTGTAAAATTAACAATTTAGGTGAAGTGCACTTGAAATGCCCATGGAACATGTCACACGATAACTCTATCTTGAACCTACACTTTTCTAAACTACATTTAATGTCCTATTTCAGGTTCATTTACCATAATGTGTATATATACCTCTAACTTATGCAGGGTTAAACATGATATAAGCGAACTAGCTCGATGGCACAGATCCTTACAGATTATGAACAACATGTTTCTAGAATTTTCCAGTGGACGTCAGCAAAGCACTAAAAGCTTTGATTGCATACCTTTGTTTCCTCGTTTTTAGCCTGTATTTGTACATCAAAAACACAAAATCAGACTTCAACACTTCACCTATCCCACTAAATTGTTCTTTCCATTTCAACATTACCAGCTACAGACGTGAACATGATAATATAATATATCAACGGATATGACATATATATATATATATATATATATATATATATATATATATATATATATATATATATATGTACATATATATGTATATATGTATATATATATGTATATATATGTGTATATATATACATATATATGTAGAGAGAGAGAGAGAGAGAGAGAGAAAGAGACAGAGTCCTTTAGAATATAAATGTTTTTGTACACAGAAGCTAACATATTGTAAACCACCCAGCCTGACTGCGTGGTGTTGACCAGGTAGTATTACACAAGGATGGAAAAACAACTTCCAGGTTCAATCTCCAGTTCAAATTCTTTATTCTCGCTCCCTGTACAGCAATAGATCTCCCAATCTGGTTAGGCTCCTTGGGTCACACTCTCATATAGCTGAGAGAACAAGGTCTGCCTAGCATGGCAAATGTACCTCCTTTTATACACAGGTATCAGTCAGACACAGTGGAAAATCCCATGAAAATCTGCTGCGCAGCACTTCTATCTGCCTACAACCAGATACACCCAGTTAAATCCTGTTAAAATTACGTTTTAGTAAACAAGACATGATTCAGTGATGTTAAAACCCTAAAATATGTTTCTACTTGACTGTACACTGGCTCCCCTTATCAGTTATTGTGTATATGAAATTTGCCCTCCTTCTATTTTCATGCCCGAAATGACATTTCAGGGTGAACAAGTTCACTCACAAACATGATAGAAAAAATTACCTATTTATATGTACAGACTTGTCATGATTAATACAATTTCAATCCGAACTTGAAAGATCATTTTATCAATTCTACAAAGAAGTAATTCCAATTTTATACAATACATTTCCATGTACTGTACAACCTCCAATCCATCACTGTCATGTATAACTGTTATATTGTGAGTCCGCCATACATCCTGGACTAATTGGATCATTATTTTACTGACTGAGATAATGACTGGGTGCATCTAGGTTATGTTCTTGCACAATTCCTGTTCTGTTTTTAACAAACTGGTATTTCTTCTGCGTCAAACAATGATTCACAATAATATATTTCACATTTGGATTTGGTCTAGTGGATATGTGCGTTTCCCAATTCAGCTAGGCGACTGGTGTCAAAAGTTGCAGGTTTGAGTCCCGCTCGTTCCAAACATAAAATATATATTGTCGGCATTTCCTAAATGCTGGTGGATTTAAGTCCCCGATGCAGGAAATAAATGCCGACTCAGTAAATATGCTGCAGAACCATGTTGATATGGCACTCGCACATAACTACCTCCATTGAGCCATTCTTTTTTAAGAATGGGGATTTGGTCAAGTCGATATGTGCGTTTCCCATTTCAGCTAGGCGACTGGTGCCAAAGGTTGCATGTTCGAGTCCCACTTGTTCCGAACATAAAAAAATATTACTGCATTTACACTCAGGGTATTTCCACTGTTCTGCCAAAAATTCAACAAAGTTTTGGGAACTTTCACTCTAATTCCCGTCTCCCAAATATAATTTCCAATAACAATTCTTCATGGTTACTCTGTGAGCCAACCAGGTTTACAATATTTCCCCTAAAGTAATCCCCTGAGGAATTTCCTGACTTGAAAACTTTTACCTCTCTTCTAATCTGAAGTCTGTGGTAAAGACTTTACCATATGATTTCTATACATTTTGACATCATGGTCTTTTGTCAACTGTAATTCCTTTATTTTGCATGTTACATAATGGCCTATCATAGAATTTAAAGTTACAAAGACCTTTATGCCTGAACACGTGTACGTCTAGATATCATGCCTTTTTCTAGGTCACTTCAACCACAATGGTAATATCTGACATAAGTGCTTCACGTCCATATTGATTTAGCTATTGCCCCATGAGGGTGCCTTGCTTTTGTTCTGCACTTGTTTTCCAGCTGATGAACAAAATTCATGTGAACCTATTCCAATAAAACTAAGATGTGCAATTGATTATACACCACTTTATGTCCACACGATAGTCGTGCATTAAGTTTAAGAATATTACAATGCATTTATTCAAATGTATTAAGTCCATTCGGTTTCAAGGTATGTTGTGTTTACTTTCCATATTTTTTCTCTTGTTTCTGGGTAGTTGATGCCCTTGAATCTTTTTTGATAGACACAGAGCCCTTTTCTATGGGGAAAAAGCAGTGTCCAGAGCACTATCCCTTCTCTGAGCACTGCCCGCTTTTTCAAGGGCATCGTGTCCTAGTAGAGGCATGAGCTGAGGTGCAAGTTGGCACGGTCTGAGATTGGCCATGCTTCACTTGGGCTCTGTGGAACAAGGAGTCAGGCAACTTCTGACCCTGCAGGTAGGCATCCCTCAACAAATGAAGGTCGAACTCCAAGGAACATAGAGTCCAAACCTGGTGATAGACTGCCCATAACAACCTAAGTCCTTATGAGTAATGCTTAGTCTAACCAATACTGCACTGCCTTCTTGGTGTGCACAGAGCCCTTGAGGTCAAGCAGGAAAGACCTCAGAGCAACCAACAAGACATTGGAGTATAATGCTGCCAGGACGGATCACCTGGTATCCTCCTGGAATCGTCTGAGAAGTGTCAGCAGATGTTGTGATGGACTTTGGCTGCCAAGCATCAAACTCCTCCCAATTCAGGTCCACCAACAGTAGATGGGAAGGGAAGATCTGCTTGGGAACAGAATACCATCGCCTCTGGATGTCTGGCTTTGGGAGGAGTCACCCCTGCCTCAAGTAGCTGCATGTCGGCGGCTCTATGGAAACCTATGTATTGTGAGTCTTAGCCATCAGCTGGTCATAAATCTCGGCTACAAAGGGCAAAAAATGAATGGTAGTTCATTGCCACATGTTGTCCAGAGACAAGCCCGGACTAGACAGGACAGTGCAACAGTCTCACACCTCTCCTCCTCTGGTGCCACCACAGCTTGGTTGCCAACTAGGTTCCAGATGAGAGCTTTGACATGTTTAAAGCCATATGGAGGGTGTGGGGTGGTGCCCAAGGTTGTTGAATGCTTTTCCACAGGCCCCACAGTCACCATTGAGCTTGGCTACTTAGGGTGTGAATGGTGTGATGGTGGTGCCTTCAACTTTAGCTGGGATCTTCTAACAGACGCATCCAAAAACAGAAGGTCATCTTCTGCCTCAACATTGAGGTCCAAAGACTCAGGACACTCAAGGGGAGCAGTGAGACTCAAGGCCACATTGAACAACGAATCATCCTTGGGTGATGGGGCAGTTGCTTCTGACAGCAGAGGATCTGTCATCACACCAGGTGTTGGGGAAGCAAGGACTTTTGCAGAAGTTGTCACAGCCTCAGACACTGCCTTTGATTGCTCAGCCCACATGGGAACTGGAGAGGGGGTCTTCCAGCAGACTGGTAGCAGAGGAGCAAGTGGTCACCAAGAGGGAACTTTGCTGGCCAGAGGGAACCTGCTTAGTCTCCATGTGACTTGGCTCAGGGACCACAACTGCTGCTGATGGAGAAATCAGTGGGATGGAGGGATCCTGAAGGAGTTCTGGGAACTCCCGGGCCTCAGAGCCAAGAGAATGCTGACTCAAGGCAGAAGCAGCAAGCTGCTGTGCCGAGAGAGTCTGCTCAGGCTCGGCCGCAGTGGCGACAACAGCGGAAGAAGACAATGTCTCCGACTGCAAACACTGATCCTTGCACAGCTTTGGTTGCCTCTCAAGAGAGACAGGCAGGGTACCTGGCTCAAACGCAGGGACAAGTAGTATTGTTATCTGCTCACTTCAGGGCAGAGCTGCCAAGGGTGCAGGAGGCAAAGCTGGCACTGCAGCTGGAAGAACTAAAGGTGGCACTTGTGTCACAGGAGGGGCGCTACCACTGTAGATAAAAAGCCACTGACGGCAGAAGGCACCACTACAGGCTTGGGTGCCACATGGGGCCTGCATCTGGGTACTCTTAGCCACAGACTCCAAGGCAAAGGCAGCCCTCTGGTCAGTGACTAGAGAAGCAGCAGTTGTCTGGGGTACAGCTGGGTGCTCCTAACCTCCCAAAGGCCATCTCTTGCTGCTTGACTTACCACTGCGTTGTCTTTTCTCCTTACTGCCCTGCCAGGGTTTCTGGTGTAGAGACATCTGCCACTTAGCCTAAGGACCAACCACCTGGGAACATCTACACTTCTCATGTAGAGTTGCTGGCCAGGACTCATCAGAGTCAGCTTCAACAACTCTGCATTTGGCAGCTATGGCCTGCCACCTACACCTCACATAAAGACTCTTCCTCCAGGTCTACTCAAAGAGCAGCCATTGGTCCTCTCCTCAATCCTTGCAGTTTTTGCAAGTTCGCTCACGAGAACAAACCTGATGCAACTGGAAGTGATAACCATAGCAATGCTGATGATAATCCCAGGCTGCCATAAAGTGAGTTCAGCTTCTGCCCAGGATTCAAGAAGGAGGTAGTTGAAGTGGTCACTGGATCAACATGCATGGCTTGCTGCCAAAGGGTAGCAATTGCCTGGTGTACACTATCTTCCTGCTCTCCGCAATCATCTTGAAAGTCTGGGTTTCAAGTCAAGTGACCAGCTCTACTTCCAATCATTTCAGAGGTATCTGAAGGACACATATCAGCTATCAAGGCCTCTAAAGAATCCCAGACTGCTAAGAAATGCTTTTCTACACAAGGAAATGTGTGTGAAGCACCAAAACAGTTAGCATGGAAAAAAGTTCACGGAGTTTCAACTAATAAGAGCAAGTCAATAATGGCACCCAAAAGAAGAAGGATTATACGGGGAGCTTGTGCATCAGTAGTCATCATCGGATCCACAGTAACCAAGAGATGGCACCATGAGACCGTCAGGTTTTCAGAATCGAATGAACTCATCTCTTGCATGTACTGAGGTGTTGGCAAATGGTGGTGGAGAGGTACAGTTATGTAACTAATATCTGTCTAAGATTGGGTAAAGCCTTTAAATATGTAATTACTATCGGCACTCTGGTATTTCTTTTATGCATACTCTTTTCACTCTGTATTCAATAATTCTGCTCTTTTCATTACAGAAATTCATATAGGCATGGTGTCTGTCCTCCAATCATTTAATCTTTTTATAAATTATTTTTAAACCAATTGTGTTCTGTCTGCAAATTTCAAGTTCACCCATCTTTTAAAATTGTTCATTAACTCTTCTTCTATAGCAAAGTCTTTCTAAGTGTTTTTTGATCTTGAAATTTTGGTCATCAGTCACTTTTTTCAAAAAGCAATGCATTTGTAACCGCAGTGGAATTACATACATACACACACACACACACACATATATATATATATATATATATATATATACATACATATATACATACATATATATATATGTACATATATATAAATTTCTGTGCGTGTATGTGTATCCAAGAAATTAGGGGCATAGAACATGAGGTAGATATTGATTGCAAAAGAAATTGATATAATCTCTATCACCCTCTACTGCTGGTTGAAGTTTTAGTGGATGGAAGTATTCATAGTTATTTACTTTGATATTTCTCAAAAACCACCATGGTTTTGTGACAATTCGCAAGAACCAGTCCCATTTACCATGTAGTGAGAGTATTTCTGTTTCACCAGATATACATTTAAGAATAGTTGGTATGGCAATTTCTAAATATACTTTAGCTTCGCTAAATATGGCTTCTATCTCCATATATGACATCCATAAGCGACGTGGCAGATACAGTAAATCCCCAGTTCCCTTCTGTCCATAAACATCACAATACTTTTTTGTACATCTTAAGGCACGTTTACAACTTTCAACCACTGGTGAGTAACTCTGATCGTCAAGTAAAGCTTTTAACCCCTTGACAACTGTATTTGAATAATGATCAATAACCCACCATGTATTTAGTTGATATTGATTTACTTCTTTGATGCTTTTGCGATACAGCCACGTCGGCTGGTAAGTCACATACCATGGGATGTCCCTTGGTCTCAAATATGGCATTTTTGGGCTGATATATATGTCGTCTGTTTTCATCAGTATACCTGTGATGTTGCTTGACATGTACTTCCGGATTGCTGTAGACATACAATTGTAGATAAGCTGTGCATCCAGAGGCCCAGAGTGATAACTAGGGTAGGTGATGAATGAAATGTTATACCTTATGATGTAGGATTTATCGATTCGACTCGGTCCACAGTACAATATATGCTTGTAATGACTTCTATAAAGTAATTCCAAGTAAGGGATAAATGTAAACATCGGTATGTTAAACACAATCAAGAGGAGAAAATCGTCATGTCTTATCCATGGATTACGCAGACATTCTGCTGAGTGCACAGAATATGGACATTTATTATTCATGATTGACTCGGATGCTCCTAAGTCAAAGACTACAGGTGGTTTATTGTGATCCTTTGCAAGATAATAGATGTGTTTACCACGACACTTTAAAGGCTGTATGTGTTTTAAATGGCGTGTCAACTCCTTACGTTGCATTGATATATTCTGAAAATTAAATGACATGTAATGAAAGTCGTGACGGTTTTTAGGCTAGTGATTTTATTGAATTTGTTTTAGCTTAGAAATTTCCAGACAAACATATTTCATTTATAGGTGATCAATGCATAGACAGGTTTGTAAACTAACAGTTCACAGCACAGATATTAGGTGTATTTAACAAAGTACTTTCATTAACAGTGCAGATATAACATTCCAGAGTAGAAAACTTAGGCATTTGCCATATTTTACAGCATCCTCGCCAGTGCGTTTACTAAGATTAACAGTGTACACACACTGGTTTTAAGTATATTTTCATTGCACCTACAAGGGCTCTTGCTACCTTTTACAGTCTACACACTGGTGCATGCAGTGTACACACCTGGGGCTTTTACTGCATAAATTGTACAGCGCATACACCAGGGCATTTAGTACATTTTATAGTACTGGTGCAGGTCCATATGTTTCTTTTCGATTGTATCTTTTTTTGTATAGTAAGACAAATGTATCTATCCTTGTCAGGCAACCACGGTCTGAACAAATGGTTATAACGCTTTTAAATAACAAGAATTCGTAGATATAGACTTACATAACGGACGTTTTATGTCAATGGTTGAAAAGGATTACTAAAACTTTTGCCTTTGAATTACATTATGTCTCCACAGGACTGGACTAAAACACTCACTCACTGACTTACTCACTCACTCACTCATTCGTGTGTATTAATGTTTCAAATGAAAAGGTACATTTCTGCGTTTTGCAACCAGGAGCTTTGTGTGAAATGTCAGTGGCAACGGACCTTGCATTTTAAGATAAACGCCATCCATTTAACCGTTTAAGGGAAAGCAACCTCTTTTGTGAAATGTAGGTTGAGACTAGATCAGGTTTGATTTGTGGATATCCATGTTCAGACTAAATTAACTTTAGTTTGGAAACATGTATGTTGAGACTAAATCGACTTTTATTTTGGAACGTGGATGCTGAGAGTTGATCAATTTTCATTTGGAAGCATTCTTTTTGATGGTTGTGTAGGTTTATTGCACATGTAACCATCCCACCTGCCCTTGATTAAAATAACTTACACTATTGATATACAGACAGCCTGATGTTCTTTCAGCTGCATTCATCTCCATCAAAATTTCCGTTGTGCCAGCCAAGTCAAAAGGTTCGATGTAAAAACAAGGACCTCCCCTACCAATATGGCCATAACAAAATATTCTATACATGCAAACACTCAGCCAAATGGCTTATGAACATATGAAAAAAAAAATGTTTGCCAGGGTAACTAGATCACATGAAATTACCTTTTCATGTAAATTACGATAAACCTGTGAATCTTTTTTAAGCATATGGCATTCCGCATTTTTTGTATGTAAAAGTTTATACACTATTTTGTGGACATTCTTCGGATCTGAACCATTCTTAAGTTTTCATCATGGAGAAGAAAGGCAAACACATTAAATACAGCAACGATCAAACCAAAACAATAACACATTTACTCAGCATGAATGTTCAAATATTATAACCTTTGGTACCTAAATATTTTGCGGTTGTACCGTGTGAAAATCCAGCGGATATTAAGAGATAAACAATAAGTTTGTAGCCTTGAGTTATCAAGATAAGACTGTAGCCTTAAGTTTCTCAAATGAAAAAAAAAACAAATTTGAATGTTGTAAAATATCTTAGATGGTAAGTAAAGTATTATTATTATCTTTGATCTTGAAATATATTTAAATTACTCATAAGTAAAACCACACTGTCGGCGCGCTTTTAAGAGTATTCTCGTACCTGAGAAAAAGACACCAAGCTATAGATTTCAGTTGCTATAAGCGCCTGGTACCGCGTTTACCTTATCGTGTTGCTGTGGGATAAATGTAGCTCTGCCAAAGACCAATTAGGAGAGATGTAGTCCATGCGATATAATCCAATACATTTTGCATTATTTCTTTGGATATCTGACAATATTATGACCCTGTCATTATGTTTATTGACAATATTGGCAGAGGATTCTTCTTGTGCTGTCTCCGAGGCCCAGAACATGAGGTAAACAACCTATCAATAAAGATACAGAAATAGTATGGAAGAAAATCAACAAAGTATATAATATCATTTGTGAAAAGCACGAGAAATGTACAATGAATGAATGAAGGACCAACTAACTCACTAAATTATTAAATTAAAAAATATTTAGAAAGCCATTTAGCGTAAACGTTATACATTTAATAACAGTTTCTTGTTGTTTGGGTAAAAGCATTCGTCAAGGGATTAAAAAATACTTATTTTAAGCTTTACTGAATTCAGTTACTATGTAAAATGATAAATATCAAATATGAAGTTGATGGTACTGGTCCCCATTAATGTATATCTTCCATGATAAAGGTTACATTTGTACACAATTTCCCACAAGACATCAATTTGCCAAAAGTTCCAACAAGCATTTACTAAGTTCTGAGGTATGTGTTGTGATAACAACGTTTCTTTCGGAAACTCCTTCTGTGACATTGACAGCCTCCGTTTGGGTCCAGGTGGAGCTGGTACAACAACACCCAGCCCTTCTGGCATCTAGAAGCTCAACTGATTGTATATGTATCCAGACAGCCCCCAACCAACAACTTTAACCAATATCAATCCCAGGGAGCCTTGGCGCTTTTTTGACTACAAGTTTTCAACTGGGGCCTGTGTGGAACCAAGATATAACAAGGCTTTTTGACCAGTTAAGCAATTTGTCTGGTTACGTTATGTAAAAAGACCTAAGTTAGTGCCGGAAAACTGGTACTGGTAATATACACATCCACTACATTGGCGAAGAGGTATTTGGTGTTCTCATTCCCACGTCCGTTAGGAACATCAGTAATGAAGTTGTGTGTGTCCAAATCATAAGACAGCTAAATTGTAATCCTCATTCAAAAGCAACACAACTGCGCTGTATTTCCGTTTTGCTTCTTCCAACATTTGTTAACTTTTCTAGTCACTTTTGACTGACATTTTTTGTCAATTTTGGTAACCAGTAAATTCCAAATTTCACACACTTATCAAACTGGTCAGTTTTGACGGACAAATTACCTTGTGACATTAACATTCAATTTCCGTTTAATTTGCTATATTTGTACAACAAGTTTAACATGTTTTTATTCAGAGGCAACAAAAAGTTATGTATCATCAGCACAAATTTGAATGTTTGATGCTACAATATTTGCTAAATTGTTAATGTAGATTGCAATGGTCCTTAAAAAATTGAGCCTTGTGGGACACCAGCATGCAAATTTTTCCATGTGGAGGAACAGCCATTTACTACCGCTCTTTGTCGCCTGTTTGATAGATAATTTTCAAACCACTTGAGTAAGGTACCTATTACACCTGTAGCATGAAGTTTAGATGTAAGACCTTTGTGTCACATTCTGTCAAAAGCTTTTGACACATCAAGAAAAACGAAACATACATATTTACCTTCGTCCATTACCTCAAGAATGACATCAAATTTCAAGCAACTGTGAGACAGGTGAATCGCCTGGCTGATAAGCTGATAGAAACTTGCTCAATATGTCATTTTTAATGCAGTGGTTGAATAAAGCTTTAAAAATACACCTTTCGATTAATTTACCCGCGCAATTTAGCAGAGAAATAGGCCAAAAATTTTTAACCAACTGTTTACTATCTTTATTAGTGTAAAGGGCTGACGTTAGCTTCTTTCCACTGTAAAAACAGGAAAAATTGATAATTGTAATGATTTCTTAAAACTCATTCGTAATTGGTTTTGCAATTATAAATGCACATGCTTTAAGTAAATGCAGACTCATATTATCAGGACCACTGGCTTTTTAAAGCTTAAGCTAAGTGGCACAATCTTTGACTAAGTCAGTGGAGATTTGAGTTGTGTCAGGGGTGAGACCAATGGGAACGAAACAAAAGGAACTTTACTATCGTGGTCATCAATGGTAAGTGCTGCGCCAAAAAAAAAAATTAAGTAATCCGACTTTTTTGTTTCATTATAAATTTGATTATGTCCTTCTTTCATTTTAGGAAGTTTGGAAGATGAAGGTTGATTTTCAGATAACACTTGTTTAACTATATTCCAGCAGAGTTTGGTATCATTATAATCACAAGACAAACTTTCTAAGGGATAGATCTTTTGTATTCAGCCTTAACTTCACGCAATTTCTGCAAAACTGTGTTTCTTGCATTTCTATACTTTGACCATTTCATGTCACTGTCAGGTGATATGACCTTCTTAGACCCTTTAGCTTTTTGTCGGAGTCTGTCATGAACAGCCATAGGTCTTTTGAGTCCACATGAAAGCCAAGGTGGATCGTCAGGTCTTACATTTACAATATCACAGGAAATGTGAACATTGGCAGTAGCTATGAAATTTGACCATTTTTTCAGCATGTGGTTTACAGATAGGTTTTCAAGTTCTCCTTCCCAGTTGATCTTTTCTAATGATTGATTCAAACTATCGAAATCTCATCGGCCAAAACCCCACAGTTGCTTTTTATATGGCTTACCCTTACTGATTTTAAAATAAAAAGAACAAACACTGCAAAATGGTCGCTTACACCAAGATCAGTCACTCCTGCACTACCAATACGATCAAAACTGGTTGTGGCTATGATATCCATACATGATTAACTTTCTTGTGCTACTCAAGAAGGCTCATTAATACCTTGAGTTAAATTTATACTTTCCAGAATATAATACAATTTTCTATTTCTGTGGGGCATGATATCATCATTGAGATCATCCATCAGAAATATATGATCAATATTAGAATCTTTGCCTGTGAAATATTTTTCTCAAAAGCTTCCCAAAAAACATCCCAAGGGTCTATCCTTCTTTTTATAATATATGTCTATGACTTTGATCTGAGCCAGTGCCCTCTGCTGACGACACAACCCTCATAAACATGCTTAAACTTTCAATTTCAGATCCCAGAAAAAAAATATTTCAAACATCTCTTAACTTGACAAAGTATATAGCTGGCTTGCAGCAAGCAAATCATTCCTTGATATACCTAAAGCAAAATATATATGTTTTTTTTTCTTTTCCCAACATAGGATAGACCTTAATATTAATACAATTGCAAATGAAATTGCATACTCCATTGGGGTACTGAAAATGCTACTTCATCTGCTGGCTAGAAATACACTACAGTACAGTATATGCACTTAGAAATACTAGAACACGGGGCTGAGACTGGCAAGGTGTCCAAAAACTCGTGACGTCAATCTTATCTGCTGTTGTCGCAGGGACACTACGGAAGAGCTGAGTGTGAGTCCAAGTTTTTTTGGAGTGTTGAGAACTGTTCATATTTCTTTCGTGCCTTGGCACATGAGGCATCCCAGTTCCTGCTTATGGTTTTGTCTAAAATTAAAAAAATTTGGTTATGCAGAGAAGTGAAATAAAGGTAAATTCCCTTAAGTGATCGACTTATGACAATATCACCACCAGTTATGAAGGAATTATAATTGGGCTTCCTTGAACGTGTGCGGATCTCTTGATTGTGGTCTGGTATGGATCTCTCCACTTACTCATGTGTGTGTGTGTGTGTGTGTGTGTGTGTGTGTATCTGGCTACACAACATCACTAGATTTGATATGAAACATATGAACAAATGAGGAAACCATTATTCATGCCTGGAGCATCCAGCAGGTTGTACTGCAGAAACACCTGCAAGAAACGTACTGTTTAACGATGCACGATAGACACTCAGGTAGTGTAGATGTGGAGGGGCCAACTGGGACAATGTCAGGCACGAGCAAGTTTTGTTGCCACCTCCATTAACAATAATGACTGTGCCCTAAGTCCCTTACCAGTATTCATCACACCAGCTAAATTTCCAAGTAAATGTGTGCTCTGGTTAATATGCACTCTAAGTGGAAGGACTCTGTTAGAGGGGTTGAGGTAAGAGAGATTCCATTAGATATGCATAGGACATGGAGCTTAAGAAACCAGTTTTATCCCTCTGCTTTAATTTTTTTAATGTTTTGAGTATTCAGTCAACAGCAGCGTACCTTGAGATTTTTGCACTTAGGGGGACACAGTCAACAAGTTGACCGAAAGCAAAAAATATATCCGTGTTACCGACATGGCTGCCTTTAAGTTAAATATCGACGCAAATGGGTAAGTTCGAAAGTTTTTAAACTATGCAATAAATTTAGTGAGGACGTAGCTGACAATGGTCCACGCAGAAAGAATTTCTGGTACCTTTCTTAGCTCATTTTTTTAGAATTTCAGGAACACCTGCATGCGGTTTAATGGATTTGACCTGTTAAGTACTTAAGTTCACCACAATGGAGCTTGGTTGTATGTTTGAAAATGAGAAACATAAAATTGTTTCCTTTATGTGCTACAGACCAACAGAACTTCATGGAATCTACAAAAAGGAGAATGCATTAGCTAGGCCAATAAACCTTACAGCGAAAATATATCCATGTCAAGGGAAGCATCACTAGCTTTCGAAGAAAAAGATTGAGAAAAGGAATCGTGCTAGGTACCCTGTTCATTTTGAAGCAAGTGATGAGTTGAAAGCAGATCTCGGATATCTGCCATCAGCACCTGCGCGCAACTGCTACCACATCGCCCCACTGAAACTGTCAGTGTGGTCTAAAGTGTATTTACAAGGACCAAAACATATGACATTAACTTATCCTTGCATTATCGACTGATTCCTTAAATTACACGACAAAAATCTAAGGTCATCGTGCATTACAGCAATTTTGAAAGTAGTATCTTAAATTGGAACACCAATTCAAGAGTTTTGAGTACTCATGTTAAAGCAGAGTTGGATTTTTTTCTACCTTCTAAACATTTAAATATGCAAATGAGGCACAATTCGCAAAACGATTTTTAATCCAACTTCTTTCAGTTTATATGAAATAGGGCATAAGGGAAGGCCTGAGAGAATGTCAACAAAAGAATCAATGTATAGCTTAACAGCTTGGTCATACTTTAAATGACACTACTCAAAACAATCATTTCATTGAAGCAAATAATAAACAAGAATTTAGCGAGAGTTTTAAGAGAATCCAAGGAATCTAATTGCGAAATGTAATGGGTGTGGGAATAGATATAATAGATGTTACAAATATGACCCGAAGGAACGAAAGGGAAACATTCCGCCCTTATTTGGATTATCGAGGATTACTGCACAAAGATTACAAAGTTTTCATCTCGTTCAAGGTGTTCTAATTGGGAATATTTTTATGTTATAAATCCTGCTCAGCATCAAACTTAAACTGATATAGTTAAGGACAGCTTTAGATTTGTGTCGATCAGTTTTGTATGACAGACTGTGGGACGTATACTTGTACAAGCCTGTCACCTTTGCCAAGCAGAATTCAACAAATACTAAACCTGTTACCTTTGCAACTGTATGGTCTTATATGTATGATGGATGTACAGGGATATCACCCTTCTCTCCCAAAAGACACACAGAAAAAGACCGGCAGTTGCATCTGTAAAAATTATCACTAGCAACAAAGTACAGTCACCAGAAAAGACAAAAAAAAAGGCTTTTAAATTGACATGCTTGGAACAGTCCATTTTATGACCAAAACATATGTGCCTCACCATCTATTTACACCTTACTCATGGCTTTACTCCAATGAACATGCTTTGTAATCACAAACTGACCCTCCCACTTGGCCATCGTGCCTCACATATCACTACCGGAGGGCAAGGACATTGAATTACACCTTATAAATCTGGATTCATATAATATTACATAATGCTATGTTATGTTATCTAACGTTGTGTTATATTATGTTTGACTGTTCTGTAGACATTCTTATATTTTGCAAATAATTAATAAATTTGCAAATAATTTATTGATATATTTCTCCAGGTCCACAACATTTTATGCCACAGTTTCTAGAGTTATGAATCACATGGACAAGATTTAAAGATTTTGAAATTGGACTATTTAGCTGTAGTTGATTTTGTAATTACTATGTTACCGTATATATCTGAACAGGTGAGACAAGAAAATTGAAATCTTTCCTCAGCCACCAGGGAATTTGTTAGGTTCGTTTAGCTTTTTTGTACTGGTTTGTACATTCTCTGGCATCTTGGAATATTTTGATAATTTGGGTGTAGGTTGTAGGTGCTTAAGCTATTTGTATCATTTTTGTTTTTGTTCAAAATTTGTACAATGATCGTTTTCTTTTTAAAATGTTTTGAATTGTGTATAGAAGCTCCGATCACTCACCCCAAATGGGAGGAGCAGATGCAGGCTGCAATGGAGGTGGTGACAACTTCCATGGAAGTTGTCACTATCTCATCACCTGGCATGGTGACAGACATGCTTCTGTCACAAGCAACCACCCCATCACCTTGGGATGAATTGTTGTTCCAAAAGGCCTTGGGTCTCTGTGCCCCTCTCAAGCACGCAGAGTCTGTGGACATGGACGATGAGGATGAGTTCATGCTCTCGGGTTGGTTAGTCAGCAGGTTCAGGCCACTTATCATGACATCCAGCAGACCGTCACATCATTCTTGGTCTGAGCAAGTGAGCTCTATGGCTTGTGTGGCATGGCCAGAACATGCTTCCACCCCCATGGATACCACCCCAGGGCTTTTACCATGTCAAAGCTCTTATTGAGAGCCTGGTAAGCAACCAAGCCATGATTACCCCAACCGAAGAAGGGTTTGTCTCAGGAGGATGCACATCATAAGACCCCATTGCCTTCTCACCCTCCCTAGTCAAGTTCTAAATCCTGTTTATGGCTAGGATTTGGGGCACCCGGGTGCCTGTGGAGCCACTGACATCCCACTATCTCAGACAAGTGTGATTCTTCCCCCAGCTGGATGTCCAGGGGAAGTGGCTATCTGTGCCTGATTAGGTTTATTCTCAGTCTGTTTCAGTGGATATGGATTGGGAGGAGTTTGATTCTTGGCAGCCAAACACCATCTCCACATCCAGGGGTGCCTTCTCGAGACTTGACTAGGATAGCATGGGCTCTTTCCTTATAGCCTCCTACTCGGACATCTCCATGGCTGCCTTGAGGTCTCTCTTTGAGGACCTCCAGTGCTCAGCACAGATTCGACCAGGCAGGCATACTCATGGCTTTGTTGTTGTGAGTGATTGACCACCAGGTCAGGACAGCCTGTACCTCTAGGCAAATCTGTGTTTGCTACACATGGACTTTTACCTCCAGGGTCAGAATCTGTGTGACCTGATCTTTTGCCAAACATGAATGGGGCCCCTTCTCCAACACATTGTTCAGAGGAGAGATGGCAGAAGCTGTTCACTGGACACAGGACTTTCAGGCCCTCTCCACCAAGCAATCCCAGATCAAGGCCTTGACCATGTCTGTTCAGCCACTCTCATCCTTGGCTGCCACAGCCCCAAAAGTGTGGCTCTGAGACCATGCCCACTCACCCAGGAAGAGTGTAAAGTGATCCAAGAAGGGCAAGTGGTTTTGCAAAGCGAGGAAAATGGCCAAGCCTCAGGGCTCCTGACTCTTACTTGCCGGACCACCCAGTTTCAGGGTTGCCCTCTGCCCATGCTACAGATATACCAGAGTGCCAGAGTTGGTGGTTGTTTTTCCACCGTTGGCACTAATTGGGAGTCTATTACAGACAACTCATTCATTTTGAATATTCTAAGACATGACTACTCCCTACCCTTTCGTTTAAACATATTTTTATTTAGCAATTGGAAAGCAGGGTGGAGCCCTATATTAATTTATTTTGTGGAAGAAAGGACAAGGAACAGGACAGACAAAACATCACAATCCCCTGGTGCGTGACCATGCGGGGGTAACATAAAGAAGAGATGGGACGACACAAAACAAGACAGATAGTGGGGCGTCGTAGTTCAGGAGAATTGTACCTGTTACAAACTTGTTTATATATTGTTAGGTTTTTTTTGTTAATTTTGAGGGGCAAATCTTCCAGAGCTTCAGACAAATTGTTACACAGCTATGAATATCTTAATATTATTTTCCACGTTGCAAAGTTTATGTCCATATAAAACTGTGTGAATATTAAAACGAGCAAAATTAGAAATAGCTGCATGAAGACAGTCTCTGTTAACGATGTATAATGGACAAGCAAAAATATAATGCCAGACATTTTCAATCATTTGACCATAAAAACACATACAGGAGTCTTTGATACCAATTTTTATGTAGATAATCGTTCAGCTGGCTGCAGCCCATTCCTAATCGCACATGAAGAACTGAAAGATATCGATTTCATATGTTTAAAGAATATTGGTACTTTACAAGACAGCGTGGGTTGTTGAATAGTTTAGATTTAAATTGAAACAGTGTTGGAGTATTCCGACTATCAAGAGGCAATCAGTCCCATAGTCTTGTAGCAGATGGGGAAAAAAAGATTTATCAAAGAGATCTGTTCTAGCCCTAAAATGAGGTAGGTCAAGACGTCTACAAGTATTGTAGATTTTCTGTGTTTCTGCTGTTGGAATATTTGTATCAAATTTTGCAAGTAATCAGGGGTAAGGTTGTTTACTATTTTGTACATGAGAATCTGTTTATTTCTTTCTCTTCTCTGAGCCAAAGTTTCCTAACCAGTTTCATCATATAGCTTTGCTCTTGCAGTGGTATGCAATGCACCCGTAACGGTACAGGTAGCATCCAGCTGAACGTTTTACAGTAATTGTGCATCTGTCTCTGAGCAGCCGTCCCAGATCACATTGCCATATTCCACACCAAGTCTATTGAATAAAAAGTAAATTTTTTGCTAGTGTTTCACAATCTAATCTATATTGTAATGCTTTCATGACATTCAGCTGTTTCATAGCTTTACAAATGATCTGACTAATATGTGAGGTCCATTTTAGATCTGACTTGAATAAAATACCTAAATGTTTATGCTGTTGTACGTCTGTCAGCTGATGACCTTGAAATACAAGTGGAGGATAGTTGAAAGTTTGGTGCTTACGTGAAATTAACATGGTGTCTGTTTTTAAAGCATTGAAAGTTACAATCCAATCAAGGGCCCAATTTTCTATTGAAGAAAAGTCCGAATTGACATTAGCTGCAGCCTCAGCAACGTCATCTACAGAAATATAGAGAAAGGTATCATCCACAAATTGTTTAATTTCAGAACTTACGATTAATGATACAAAATATTCACTATGTCGTTGATGAAAATAAGAAACAGAAGAGGGCAGAGCACTGAGCCTTGAGGCACTCTTGCAGTGATTGTCCACCAACTGGAGGAGTGCCCGTTCAACACTACAGGCTGTTGACGGTTCTGTGAATAGTCTTTAAACCAGCTTAGTAAATTTCCATTAATACCATTCGTTCTAATTTGTAAAGTTAACCATCGTGCCAAACTTTATCAAAAGCTTTTCTTATGTCTAAAAAGACAATTCGTACTTCTTTGTGTTGATCTATTGCCAGCGAAAGTTCATGACACAACGTAATAAGTTGGTTTATAATAGAGTCACCTGGCATAGATCCGGATTGATTTGTTGTCATTACAAGATTGTCACGAAAGAAATTAAAGACATACTTAAATATTACTTTTTCCATCACCTTACTGGTGCAGCTTAACAGAGAGATGGGTCAATAGTTATTGCATTACTTTGTACTACCACTTTTAAATCAGGGGTAACATGGGCTCTCTTCCAGTCAGTAGGAAATTTTTGCAACTGCAGAGATACAGTTAGGCTCGCGTTCAAGTTAACAAACGCCAAACGCACCAACGTTTCCCAAACGTTTCCCAGACACTTTCAGTGAAAGTCAAACGTTTTGCAAACGCATAGCAAACACTTTGCAAACGCTTTACAGACACTTTGCCAAACGCTTTCAAACACTTTTCCAAACGCTTTGAAACACTTTCCCAAACGCTTTCAAGCACTTTGCCGAACGCGTTTGGTGAAAGCCGAACGTTTTCAAACACTTTTCCAAACGCTTTGAAACACTTTACACTTTGCGCCAAACGTATGTGATACATGTGCATGTACACTTGGTAATCTGATTCTAATGACAGGAATATTTTTTAACAAGTGTCTAAAAAGCTTATTATTTATTCACTAATCTGGGCTCCACAAATCAAATTCCGCTTTATATATGATTCAAATTAACATGAAATGAAGAAAAGAAAAAATGAGTCAGTGACAAATAATTCCTGAAAATATGTATTTGTCACCTTTATCTGCTTATATCTGATTCAAATTAACATGAAATGAAAAAAAGAAAAAATGAGTTAATAACAAATAATTCCTGGAAATATGTATTGTCACCTTTAACTGCTAATATTTACATTGTTACTGGTAATCAACAATGTTATGACATGGTCATAACTAATTAAGGTAGAAAATAAGTATAGGGAGAAGAAAACAAATAACATGCCAACATTAACAGGTTTAACACTTCATTTACTATAAAGTTACAGATCTTTCAGTAGCAAGTATACACAGTCGCTTTTTATACTTTTTCTGAAAGGGAAGTTCTTGAAAAAAGGGTAACTTTTAAAATTTCGAATGCAAATACAGAAGCAGCTCAATTTAAGTATTGTTTGGCTTACTAAGCGAAGCAATAGAATTAGTTCCAGTGGAGTAAGCCAGGCTATACTCCATTGGTCCTTGGAGTAATTATATATATTTTAATTGAAAATTAGGAACTATTTCGGAGTAAATTTATAGGCAAAATCATGATCAGATCATGAATCATGATCTGATCATGATACTGCCTATGGATTTACTCCGAAACAGTTTTTGAAAGATGAGGTATTCATGACATCTTAAATGAAGGATTAAGTCTTTAATTAATTTTAGTTGATTTAGACACTTGGGTAAACGTATTTGGATCGTGTTTTATATAAATATATACAACCTATAATGCTGGATAAGTGCACATTTACATGTAGGTACATCATATATTGCTGGACCTGTTGAAAATACGTTTGGAGATTCTTCATCATTTAAATGGAAGTGCTTGAAATGCATAGTGTTTGAAGTGTTTGAAATCGTTCGGGTAATTGTTCAACGCGTTTGGAAAGTGTTTGAACGCGTTTGAAGAAGTGTTCGGTAGCTTTACGAAAGTCTTCGAACGTTTTGTAAAAGTGTTTGAGATTTTTCCCAAACGCTTTCCAAACGCTTTCCAAACACATTCCAAACACTTTCCAAACACATTCCAAACGTTTTCAAACGTTTCCAAACACAAGCCAAACACCAGCAAAACGCAAAAAAAGCGTTTGGCTGTTAACGTTTATCCGGGCATAACTGTAAATTAAAAAGTTTAGTTAATGATTTATAGATTACAGGGGCAGCTTCTTTGAGTAGTGTGATGCTAACTCCATCGAGACCAGTGGCTTTTGTGATATCTAAGCCTCTGAGAACATCAAGAACCCCGTCGTCGTGTACAGTAATACTAGAGGTAAAGGTAAACCTTATTTATAGAGGGTTAAACCTGGTAAGCTGACGCTTATCTTCCCCAGGGCCCTCTTGCACGCGCCACTCAATCAGCCATTCACACGTGTGTGCGGGGACCTGTCGTGAGTGCATTTCTTATAGCGACCACTACTGAGTCAGGGGACTTGCAGCCTCCGTCATCGCCGCTGACATAATCAGGCACAGGTAACCCAAGCATGTCCCACTAAGCCTTTGAACAGTTAAGTGGTCACTGCAGTTAAGTGGTCACTGCAGATAAGACGCTGTGAGGTGTGTTGGTTACTGGAGGCAACCGTATTGCAGAAGCATCAAGTATACCTTGACTGAAAAAAAAAAAAATATGAAAATCTGAGCCTTAGATGAATTGTCAGATATTTGTTTTCCTTGGATAGAAGAAAAGGAATAGGAGAAGACTGATTTTGACTAAAAAAAATATTCAGCGGTTCGCCACCAAGCTCTGTTCTTATAGTTTGCATTTTAAGGGATGTGCTTAGCTTTGTGTTGTATTCCAGCTCTGCTTCTCCCAATTCCTCTTGTTAGCTATTAGATAGTAGATTATATACAGACCAAGCCTCATGCTTATCGTGCTGATTTGTTGTTCTTTTGGCCTTGTGAAAAGCCCTCATAACCTTTCGTTTGAAACATCGTAAAGAAAAAATCATACCAAGGTAGATCTTTTGGGCGCACAGTTATACTTTTTTCTGGTGTACAGTGTTTGGCGGCTTCAAGGAAACCATTAGTCCATGCCGAGCAACACTCATCCGAAATATCATTCGAAACAAAAGAATTGTCCCAGTTTATTCAGTTCAGATAGTCTCTAAAATTGTCGAAATCAGCTGTATTGTATCGCCAGATAAGTCGAAGGTATGAGGTTTCTTTCTTGCGCTGGAATAAAAGTTTTGCAGTGATAAAGCAGTGGTCACAATTTGCGATTGGAGGGGAACTGCAGGTTCTTTGATGTAATTAGGAATATAGGAGATGATTTGGTCTATACACGTAGATGTGTCACAAGTTATACGAGTTGGCTCTCAGATGTGAGAAACCAGTGTGTTGGTTACACAGAAGTTGTTCAGTTTTAGGCAGGATGGGGTAAGAAAATCATAATTCAAATCTCCAGTGATTACAATATTTTGTATGTTTGTTAATTTGGCAAGATCAAAGCTATCTTGCAGTTCATCCCAAAAAGAAATGGGAAAATTAGATGGTTTGTAAACAGCACGGAAAAGGAAAGTATTGTTATGCAGTTTGATCTCAGACCAAAGCAATGCAATATCAGGAATTTATAAATCTTGATGCCGAATGGCAAAAAGATTGTGAGAGACATAAAAAGCTATGCCTCCATCAACCCTACCTGTCCAGTCACATCGCATAATATTATGAAAACCGGCCAGTATCAAGGTTGGTGTCCGGTGTATTATTTGTCAAAAAAGTTTCAGATAAAGCAATTATATCAAAGTTGGTGGCAATATCGGTAGGTATATGCCTCATTTTATGTTCTGATAAGCTACAAATGTTTATCTGACAAAATGTAGTGTCACAAAAGACACCGGACGGTCTGGGGTTAACATGGACGTCCCCGGCTAAAAGAATTAGACAACGACAAATTACAAGCATATACTCATGTAAGCGAGAAGATTTTCGAGATAGCACAGAAAAGTTAAGGAATATAACGACCACTTTGTATCGATACGTTTTAGGATGAAGACTACATAATGTATACACTATCCACAAGTAAAATAAAGGATAATGCATGATAAGGCCGATAAAATTAGTTGCTCTAAAAGTGTTGGAGGTGGCTCCACCATCCTGAGCTGCGGCGCACAGACAAAACGAAAATATGTCTTTATGTAAGACACCTAGCATTGTACACAAAAAGTTACATACGTTGCGAAATAGGTTTTCTATGAGAAAAATATATTTAAGCTATAAAGGATCAAAGCAAACATAATAGACCATAAAACAATATAATACTTTGATCAGTTTCGGCATTCCTAGAGGTGGTGGGGGGGGGGGGGGCGCTACAGAGCCGGAATATCATACAGCAGGTGGGAGATCTCAGCTTTCCTGGGTTCTACAACCTACTTTACTTTGTTCCCAAGTGGGACAGAAGTTGCTGTCCTGTCATAGACCTGTCAATACTGAACATATACTGGGAACAGTTCTCAGGTTGGTGGGCAATTTAATGGGGGGGGGGGGGGGGGCAGTGTGATCCCATGCTGGTCGGTAAGGAGAGTGTCCAGGCTTCAGCCAGGATTCTGCGGTTGAAAACCTCAAGTCCACGCACCTTTGAGGTTTTCCCCACAGACACCAGCTCCTCACTCGGACTAATGCCCCCCCCCCCAAGCTGTTGGTCCTGGCAGTCCTTGTTCCATATGTTTGTAGCATTACACCCTCCTCCAATGCACTTGTATTGCAATGGTGGTTGAAAGGTAACACTATGTAAAATACGTAAAATTTTTAGTAATTTCGGTATTGCATATTAGTTAGCTTTCTGTGTCAATCTCGACAATGTTGCAGTGCTCTGAATTGACAAACTATACAAAATTCTTATTTTTTGTAACCAGATACTTTGCTCAAATAGTATGCCTTCAGTTGAACTGACAAGGTCAAAAACATTCCTCTTTGCACTTTGTATGCACCGCAACGCATCCAAAGCTGTTTGGTCAGTCCACATTTTGGAATAATAAACATTAATTTTCATTGAATGATGATGGGAGATATAATGTAAGAATATAAGTTTTCGGGTTATTGGGAAAGCGTAATATTACATGCCTTCTTTGTATTGTTGCTATTGACTCGCTAAGTAATGCACAGAACCGCTGATGCATCCCAGAGAAAAACACATTTTTCTTTTACCACATAAAGTGCAATCCTAATTCCAATTCAGGTTACTACACAAGCTACGTCTGTTAAGTATATAATTAACGGAAGAAAACATATTTGCCATATACTGTATATTGAAAGTTTTTGTATACTATGAATGAAAGCTTAATTGTGTCAATATACATGACAGAAGATTTCACAGATTGAAAGAAATTATGAAAATAAAGCAAATGTCAAAAAAGTGAAAAAAGTGGGTGAAATGGGTACTTTGATACCTTTTGCAGATAACCTATGTGTTTTGTGTTTTGAAAGATGTCAGATTGGAAGGCCATGATTAAATATATACAAGCTATTAGTCATCATGCTTTTATTGACAATAAGTGAGGCCAAGTTCATCAAAATAAACTGCACATGGTTGCATTGTCCCCTCTGAAGAATGTCTCAAATTATCTTTTCTTGCAAAGCTTATCACGAATTATGTATATGCTGGCAGAAAAACAGGACAGGGTCATTCTAAAAAAATGCTGTATATTACCTGCAAATCTGTTTATTGATCTTCAAAATGAAGACAGGGCTACCATATGTACATATCAAAATAATTACGAAGCTTATGCGATACAAGCCTCGTAACTGGTTACAGCAGATATTTCTGCCTTCAAATCCACTCAATATATGTAGAAATGCATGTGTGTGACAATAACTCAAGAAGGGGCTTCCTGTAATTTTCAGAATGGACACCACACAACACGAATATAATCTGCGATAATGTCAATCTAATTTGGAGCTGCAAGAACAGGTCTAATGTTACTTCGCAATAGATAATTAATATTTGTATTTACGTGAAGCGCAGTTAATTATAAACATGAGGATGTTATGTGTGAATATTAAGTGCAAATGATTTGTCACGTGACCTCAGGATCACAGATCATAAAGCAAGTTACAGTTTGGATGGGATCTACTTTTCTGGCCTCTTGGTTGAATTGAATGCATCCCTTGTTTGGCCTTTCGTCCTTTCTCTTCATTGCCAAAAAAAATCGCATGGACTCAGCTTCAGTCAGTTCAAAAAACCAATCCACCATTATCTGCTCATTGAATATGGGTTCTGTCATCCTACACTGTTTGTAGGTACTAAGAGATTCGTGACATTAGGTGAACATTGTGTGTCTTCCTGCAGTAGATTTAGGTCGTAAAACTCCTGGTGTCAGCTGCAGGCCCACACTGCCAAGCAGTAATCTGAGGGGCATGGAAAGTGTCCTTTCCATCTAGACTAGAATCTAAAATATCCATGTTCTCAGCGGGAAAGTGGACAAAACTACCAGAAACTAGGTTAGGTGGAACTATACCTCCATGTGCAGGGTCCATAGAAGATAAAAATTACATGGACTAAGGACGTATCAATGCAGAGGATATCTTTGTAACTGATGATATGACCAGCTTTATGGAACAAGTCTACAAGTTTCTTTGACCATGTAGCTTGATGTAGAAGACATCCTAAATTTTGCTGTCCACTTAGTGCTCCCAGACACACCAAAGGCAATATCCTGGCCAATACTCAAGATTCAGGTAGTTATAGTGATGCCACTAGCAGAATTGCTCTCAACCATGTTATCTAGAACAGGTTGGCCACCATATAGCACAGAAAGGAACGTGAGCAGACTGTCAGTGACAGAAGCAAATGCATTATCTTTCGAGACACTGGTACCTCTTCAAGGTGTGTTATCATGTATATCAGCTCTGCGCTTTAGAGGGGGACATACAATAAACATGAAATGCGTTTTAGAGGTGCATGTACAATAAACATGAAATGCGCTTTAGAGGTGCATGTACAATAGACATGAAATTATCCTTTACTTTATAAATGGGAATGGTACCTTCACTGTTCTTGGAGTCCACTGAATCTCCCAACAAGTGGCAACTGGTATGTGAACAAACTTTTTTTTTGGGGGGGGGACCATGCAATTCGTTTGTTTGCATCACAAGACTTTTGTACAGAACATTAAACTGATAGACCATCCCCGAAATGGATTTCAATTTCTCGTTGAAGATGAACCCCTACCAACAAATCAGGAAATCAAGGTTTCCCTTGTCTCATCTATAAGTGCAGACTACCTATTCTGCACTTCATTTAATTCAAGGATGTGACTCTTTTCTGCTGATCCCTGGAGTTCCCTGCAGAGTTTCACATTGCAATGTCACTTTTTTTCTGCTCTATCTATTGTTTTGGCTGTCTTGTTCATGAATGATGTATGGCAGCACAAATGATATTTGCATTTGGCTGCCATTAAATCATTACAGTCTGCTAAAGCAATACTGTTTTGCGTCAAATTTTGCAGTTTCTTTAATTTTTTTGCTCGTGTCAAATGAGGTTCCAGAATGCAACATTTCTGTCTGTGACTGTTGGCCAAAAATGCAAAATTCCATGTTCAAAGGCTTTTTTGAGTGGCGAAGGTTCAGAGCAGTACTGTCAGAATTGCAGCTGGCCCCTGAGGTAGTCGAATGCGATTCTGTTTCAGCAATTTTGTTTTTATCTGTCAACAGCTATAACACCATCTGTGCCAGATAAGGGAGCCATGTGATCCAACAGCTTATGAGAAGTTCCTGTCCATTACATCTCTATGTTTTACATCACAGAGTTTGTTCCTCCTTGCAGCACAATTCTGCAATGTTTTCACTCCCTGTGGACTCCCGCTGATTAGTTTCTCATTTGTGTCTTCTTGGCATAATATGCACATTAAAAATACTTAACATGCTTGTCTTTTGAGAATGAAAACACTTTCCATCATACTTTGACTGTTTTATACTTACTTACTGCCAATGAGCTTGCATAAGAAAATGTTCCACCCCACAAACTGGACAAGGTACCAGTATTTTTGGGTGGAAGACAGAAGAAAAAGGAACCAAAGAGAAAGGAAAGTAAAAGAGGATACAAAGAAGATAAAAGAAACAGGACAAATGGAAGCCAAATTAAACACATGTAGGATCAAGAGTCCAATGAAAGTTTAGGAAGCGTAGCACCTAACCTGGTAGCATACTTGGAACATAGAACCAAAAACAGCACAAAACTAACAGGATGGTAATAATGATAACAACTAGAGAATAGAAAGCTCGCAGGGTGAAGGAAAAGAAAAGACAAACTCAAGCGACAAGATATGTTTTTCAGAGCTCTCAAAAACCACCACCTGCACTGCTCAAGCTCCAATCTAAGCTATGACCAAACTGCACCTCTTACTGGTAATGATTGCTTCATCCTGTATGCAAATGTGACATTTCAAGTCCAAGCCTCATTTGAAAATGCAATACAGTCTACTGAGTGAAGGGGGAGAAAAATAGCCTACTTCCACAAAGTTATATTTAGTCATGGTCTCTGGCATCACCTTTCTCCCTTCTCCACATGTACCAAGAGCATTGAAATTGACAGAGGGGGATTCAAAGGTTAACTAGGTACAATTGTAACACATAACCAGTCACACACACTCGTGTCAATGTTATCCTGGAAAGAAACATTCTTTTCAGGCCGTGGCAAGATCATTTCAGTGATTTTCCAGCTAGATACCACTTTAGGGTTATGGCCAAACTGAAGGTCCACTATAAGAGCAACACATATAGGTGTTGACTTCAAAATATGTGAGTGACCTTGACCTTCCTGACATTACCCATGTGGGTTGTTTAGGTTTCTTCAGTTCGGAGCTTTGAAGTGTTCCAATTTACCATTTTCATCATGTCTTTCTTCATAATTTTATGATCTGTGTTAAAAATGACAGCCATGCTGTTTTTCGTAATTTTGAAGTCCAATAAAGCAAATTGGAGCTTGATATACAGCATTTTTGGAATCAGCATGTCCGAATTGTGTTAAAACCATTAGATTCCGAACTCTACCCAAAAAAGCCTTATAAATCTTTTTTTCTGGAAATGAAGCCACACCATTACAGTCAGCATTCAATGAACAATAACAACAAACTATATGTATGTATCTTTAATATTCGTTATCTCATCCCACAGTAAAGATATTTTTCCAATTATAAGGCAGAAAAATCATCATTTCGGCCAAACCTGGCTTCAATGAAGCCTTTTTACTCATGAAAGCATTTCCCGCGTCAGAAAATAGATGCTAACAGGGCACGCTGGTGGGTGGAGTCGCTAAATACTTCCTGGCTAGAGCACACAAGAAGGAGTATTGCTCTTGATGCCTATACCCCCCTTCCAAGTGAGGGGTGGGGGTGGGAGGTTCTTTGATACCCAGCGCTGGATCCGACAAGTCACGGGATAACTCTTTCCCAAAATCTATTGAATCAGGAACATGTTCTCTATCTACCGAAACTGGCCCAAACAGATTATTGTTTACTGAAGATTGGTCTCTGTAGTCTGCCACAGTAATTCTTTGCTTTGATGGGAGAGGAGAGTCTTCTGTCACATTTTCTTTCATGCAAATTAACATTCAAGAAAAGTAACTTTTTTGAATCATGGATCTAACACAGTGGCCACCTGCATTAGTTCAAGTTGTATATCCCTTGAAAATGTTGCTCAAATTCACGCCTTCAGTGTTTAAAGTGTGCCCATAAAGAGGGTGGATGCCAGGCTTTTTTTCGCAACATAATCATAAATTACACTTTTTTATACTGCATCTACTTCAAACATGCTGCCAAAATGTCATAACATATACTTATACGGAGAATATATAACTGAAAAATACAGAATAATGTATTGCAAAAGGAATTAAACAACAACCAAAATTAATGTTTATTATATATCGGTTCATGCAGGGCTACACTCCGAGTACCTGGCTATTGAAACCTGGAACTGGGTACCCAAGAGAAATCCATTATCTGGGTACCTGACTGGTTCCAGTGGTACCCGACAATGCTCTATCTTATACTTACCAATATTATGCTTGCGACACCTGCAATGATCAAAGTATACCTCAAACACATTTTCCTCTGATTTGCTGTTCCCCAATTGCTAGACCGCATGGGACAAAATCTGCAAATACAATTTATTTGTTAATGGTGAGTGTTTCAATGGTGAATGTGACCAGTATTTATAGACCTGTTAGCATGGAGAAGAAGGATATTTTATTGAAACGCAAAATATTCGTCAGGGGTCCGCTCTGGTCGTCCGGTGGATAGAAAAAGTGCTTATGAACGGAAAGCGTGTGTAATGAAAGCGACATTCAAAACTATACCAACTCAAAAAGGACATGAAAGGGAAGACAAGGGGTACAATATATATATATATATATGCATATGTATATGGTATCAAAGTATAAATATGCCTGTCCGAATATATATGTACATATATGTGTGTATATGTTTATACGTAATATAATAGACATTTATTTTGCGCGGATTGCATGTATGTATGGCTTTAAAAAATAAAAAAACAATCACACGGTACTTGTAGGTAGTCCCAAGTTTAATGTTAAAGGTAAGTGTGACCATGGATGGAGTCAATCATCATTCAAGATTGTGTTTCTCGCTTATATTGATCTGTCAATACGATAAGACAGGAAACTCGGGGCCCAAGACTACCACATGGGTCAAAGGCAATAAACAACCCCTCTCATTTGATTGCCCAGGAAAAATCATATGAACCGCACGAACAGCAGCATTCTCTAGCGATACAATATTTCTAGGCTTGCTTTAAAGTACACCGAATCACTAATACGCCCGTTAGTTGCAATCGTGCTTGTCCAGCTGCTGAAGGGCTCGTCATCAGTTACACAAATCGGCCATACACCAAAACTGGAGTTGCTGATTAATTTCTGTCGTAACCACAAATATCTGGCCTGATGTAAACACAACAAACAAAAAAACATATAAAGCAATTTAACTTAACTGTCCTTGGATATTTCCTGCCATGGTGTTATAAGTAAGAAAAGTACATGTACTTACTGTAAAAGGAACGTACCTAAAAGTTACCATACTGACAGGCGCTGTATGAAATCATATTTTAGTTCACCCTTTCATATCTGTGGCCGTATATGTAATTTTGGAATCCGCCTAGATAAAAATGGTACATATACATAAAAGTAGCCTATGGCACAATCATTGTGTTTTCAGTAAAATATCTCTAGGCTTCGCATAGACATACGACCTAAAAGTAAGTCCCACTGCATCGTAAACATTGTACCCCGAGGCATCAATTCGCCAAGTACATATTTTTGGCACATTTGTCGGATCGTAATTTATAAATATGAGTAATGTTTTTTGGCTGAATTATATAACACTTATCTGATCATCAAGGCCTTCAACTGCTTTATTCGAGGCCCCTGGGCAACGATTCAGGCATGATTGGCTTCCTGGTGTAATTTGATTCAAAATGATCACGAAATTCCAGCACACACACACACAAAGGCAACAATATTAGAGGTCATGGAGACTGATTTGCGTGGGGAAATACTATGTACATGTAAAGTACCTCTTGATGTCTTCCTGCTTCATAGCAACACAGCACCACGACATGTATGCAAAATGTATATGTGTAACCCATATCCATCCAACATCGAGAAATTTTGCAAAAGAAATTTGTAAGAATTGTCACATTATCTATTCCGAATTCATATACTGACCCCTGTTTGCAAATTTGACGTTATTACAATATGGACATATGCATGACTAACCAAAAGGTATATTTATGCACAAATATAATATGGATATGCTCCATGTAGTCTTTAAAGTATGGTTCACATTAACTTGTTTTGCTCACAGTTGCAATACAAGGCAGTCTAATTCATGGAATTTACCTTTGTATGAGACTAATGGAGGTAAGTTTATGGTTTCAAAGCAGTAAACTATGGAATAAGCTGCTACTCGAAGCACCGGTGCGCCATTCGTCGTCAACGAGCAACGCTTCATGAATAACCATTATGTGAATTGATAAATTGGTTGCATTAATAACGTGTACACTGTGTAGGTTAAAGGTGATCTTGACTTATTAATTTCTTGAATCATAGCTTATTCAGTTTTACAAGGAATCCCTTTTCCAATAAGTAACTTTTAATTTTTATTTGAACCAAACTGCCTTCTCCAAAAAGGTAACGAAAGGTGGACATTATATCATGTCTCAACGATGGATGACTAAAGATGAACAACTGTTGCATATCTGATACTGACCCTTTCCCGGATTCAGTTTTACGCTCTTAACAATAAATGCTCTTGGTGGTTCTTTGAAGACTCCATAGGTTCTTTGAGAAATGCTGAGGTTTTTCAAGATATGAAATAGTTCTTCACAGTAGCAAAGGTTTTTCACATGAAGAAAAGATAACCCACCGTTCCAAAGGGTTCCTCACACAATGCCTGGAGGCCTATAGGCCTAAAACGCTCTATAAGCCTGTCGTATTCCCACGCTAATAAAAGAAAATTACGACGACTTGAACTTGGCTGGTACCTTTTAATGAACGTTACGTTGTACACATGTTGAACGTTGCACATTGTAACGTTGAACGTTATACAATAAACATATACTGCATAAGTTAATATGAAATGATCATTCTCAACAATGTTACATTTATAATTTCAGCTTTAAGCTTAAACAAAGTTTCTTAACAAATCATGTATCATTTAGCGTTTAATTATCTCGATACAAGGGTGTGAATAACACTGTTTTACAGCAATATGAGTTCTTCATGGATACACGTAACCACATACGCATCATTTTATGATAACTTGCATCAACAACTCCATAACTTCATGATACTGAATCACTTATACCATATCACTTATACCATTTGTACAGGCAGCCAGGCGAATAAACCTTAATGAACTTTTATAATGCACATGAACGCGAATAAATAACGCGCCTTTAAAAAACCACATATCCTGTGGAAACTTTAACTATTCTGTTTCCATACTCACAGGTATTTAATGGATGCTCTGACATGACCAGTCTATTATGTGAGAAACACGACATGAAATCCTGTATGATGCATTACTGCAAGAAAATATATATATAAAGTTGACGCTCATGCTTTAATAAGCGATAAAATGAAAAATAACAACAAGACAAATTGGAAAATTGGACTATAAATCTCACCGCAACTTACTTTACCTGTGCAGCGCTGTGTTAAGCTGTTAGCCCATGGTTAGTAGAGTACGGCCATGCCCCTTCCAAATTCCGCGAACGAGTAATCGCTTGCTCTCAGTCCCTCTCTGCGATATCTTTTCTCCGCTGCCAGATGGGACGCTTGCCGGGCGGTACTCGCCTTTTATACCACATTACGCTCAAAGACTTAGTTTAATTTAAACATATTTATTGATACTGGATTACCCTATAGTACATGAAATGACTAATATAATGGGTTCTCCAGACATGGAGAAAACGCACAATATATAGACAGTGCATACAGGACATTACAAACTATGTTACCAGATCATTTGTAAATATGTAAAATATGAATGTCGTGATATACAAGTAAATCGCAGTAGTAATACCCAGCACAGAATATATGGTAGAGGTTGCGACACAAGGCATATAACTATTCACTCACTGTTGACAGGGGAAATAGGAGAACAAAACCAACAACAGTAATTGGAGCAGGTAAATAAATAGATAGGTACATATATAATTACGTCACCAAGAGGTTATACATTATAATATTGACCAAAAAAGAAAGATAGAAAGAGCTTTTCCTATTTAACCAGTAGGTCGCATTAAAGTTAAAAAACGAAACGTTTCCTTTCTGCTATATAATTTTGAACTGCATCGAATATTTGTATGTTCAGGATATCTGGTAATTCCCTGCTGCCAAAAAGGAAAATACGAATCAGTCTTTCATTAGCGACATGGATTATCAAGTTAGGATGAACACCCGGAGCAATGAGCGGTAAAGTAGTATCGAGAATTTTTTTTTCTAGAGGGAAGATATGTATGACCAAAGAAGAAGAAATGAAAGATATCTTCAGTGGAGAAAGAGCAAGAGCAAATGGGACTTGGAATAACAAAGGTCAGAGTTAAGCCTAGAGAAGCCCAGTCGCAGCTGGGTATGACACATATTTAGGTAACGTTGACCATGGGTAAAGAAGGCACGCTCATCGTCCACGGCTAGTAGGCTTGCCTTGAGTTTGGATTTAAAAATTTGAAGCGAAATGGAATTCCGAATATCTGAAGGAAGGTTGTTCCAAAGTTTGATGGTGTTGGGGAGGAAAGATTTTTCAAAACGTTGAGTCCTGCACTGGATGGTGCGTATTGAACTGGAATGGCGCAGAGCTCGACGTCTTAAAGCGTCAGTGCATATTTTGGCCGCCTCATACTGAATAGATTCAAGTAACTCTGTTCGGCCTTGACCACAGTTATCATAAAGAACACAACCATATTCCAGGATAGGTCTAACCATGGAGATATACAGCGTGGCCAGGGCTTTTTGGGATAGTTTGAATTTAAACCTACGGAGAAGGGTAATGCGCTGGCTAGCTTTATTCACAATACAGGTTATGTGAGCATGCCAAGATAAATTACTGCTAAAAGTAATACTTAGGTGGGTGTGGGAATTAGCCTCGGGTATAGTTGACTGACGAAGCTGAACAGGTGGATGATGTGGTTTATTGATTTTGACAGAGAAGACAACAGATAAAGATTTAGCAGCATTGAAAATGACTCGCCATGATTTTCCCCAATTTTGAATACACACATGCACCTCCTAATGCTAAATTGTCCGGTACTCTCTTCTGTCGCAGGTGCATGTTGGTATTATCTTTAAACCTGTTTCTGATCTTGATATCTATACATATATCAATTATCAGTCGTTTATCACATGTTTTGTGACAATACAAGTTAATTTTGATGTATATTGAGGCACATTTACATGTGCAAACGTATTGTTCTTTGTTCCCGGAAGTGAATATTTTTGTGGTTTTCCTACCTTTAGCACTAGAGAGTTACCAAACAGTTTGGCACTAGGGGCCCATGTGCGATATGAGCAAGATTGGTATTCAAGTGTCGAGAAGATTCTGTTGGATTTTGAACAATTTCGAGCAAGCTTGTGTCATCTGCGAAGAGTCTTACGTCACAGGTATGGTCGTCGACTAGATCGTTTAGGTACACCAGAAACAAGAGTGGACCCAGTATGGATACCTGGGGTACGCCAGCTTCAACAGGCAGCCATGAAGATGCTTGACCATGAATAATCACACGTTGAAAACGATTTGACAGATTACTTTCAATCCATGCCACGATATTATCAGCGATACCTAGTTGATGAAGTTTGAGTAAAAGGCCAGGATGCCAGACCTTGTCGAAGGCCTTAGATACGTCTAAAAGACAATACGGGCTTCATTAGAGTGTTCAAGGCCTGCATATATATTGTGAACAATATACACAAGTTGATTTATGGTAGAATCGTCACCCTTAAAGCCAGATTTTTTGGACGTGAGAAGTTTATTGTCAAATAAGTATTCATAGAGAGCATTAAAGACCAGTCGTTCAAAAACTTTGGACATGTTGCACAGTAAGGATATAGGATGATTGTTACTTATAGAGTCTGGAAAATAGGAAAGGTTGAGAGAGAGTTTAAAGATTTTAGTCAGTGGTTTGCAAATAGACACAGCCGTATTTTAAGTAAGATGTTCCCAATATTATCCAGACCAGACGCAGAGGTAAACCTAAGGGAGGAGAGGATTTTTCTTACACTTGTTTCATCAAAGTTGATATCATATAAGCGTGCCTCTGTACGGAAAGTAAGTTGGGGCAAGGGTGGAGGGTCAATGTCGGGAACAGTTCTAAATTGGCTTGCAAAGTATGCATTGAAAATGTCACACTTTTCTGTTATGCAAGACATAATTTTGTCATCCTCGGTGATCGGTGGGATAACTTCGTGAACTTTGCATCCTAGAATGGACTTTGAGAGGCTTCACCACTGCGTAGGATTAATATCATTTCAATCAAGCTGTCTGCGCAGTTTACAGAAACATTAGCGAATAGATTGTCTAATTAAGTTAATTACTCTTTTCCGACACTTTTTGTACAGCTGAAAGAGCCTATCAATCTTAGTGTTAATATCATAGGTATAAGGGCAAGGGCTAAGAGATATCCTCTTAAAACGTTTCCATGCTCGATTTCTATGGGGAATATGTTTTTTAATTCCTGAGGTTATCCATAGTTGGTCCCTAGGCCAAATAGTAACTTCCCTGTATGGGATGAATTCTCTGGCACTGGATAAAAATAGGTCGGACCAGTATGACACAACATCGTCGACCCTATCAAACACATCGTGACCAGTGTTCCATGGGGCACAGGAGAGAGCAGCATTTAGGTCTGTGAAGTTGGCCTTTTTAAAGTTCCATACCGGCCTTTCAAAGACTGTGTCCTTGTGATGGGAGAGAGAGAAACAGCAGAATACCACAGAGTGGTCAGAGTTAGAAATGGGAGCAAGAATACCACTATCTAGGACAAGTCCAGGTGAATCGGTAATAATTAGATCAAGTAGACTATTTGAAATTCATTGGTTCTCGTGGGTTCATTAATAATTTGGAAAGATTGTGTTAGGATACAAGACTAACAAGAGATAAACCAAGCTCGCTGTTGGAATGTGCCGAGTTCCAGTCTTCACATCTGCCATTAAAGTCACCAGTGACTATAAGAATAAACGAATTGGATTTAATCGCAGTGGCGACAGAAGTGGCCAAAGATTCAAGAAAGACATCACGTACTTCAGCAGACTGGCCAGGTGGACGATAGTAATTTCCTATTGATACTTTCCCACAGAGTGTGGATATCTCAATCCAAATGCATTCACTGTTGTGCCTTTCTAGGTCAAAACGTCTCCGGCACATAAGCGATGAGTTAACAAAAGTCATAACCCCATCGCCTCTACCTTCCAGGCGGTCTCTTCGGAAGGGTGGTTGGAAATTATCAATAAGCAGAAGTTGGTTAGGCCAGGTCTCATCAAGCCAATTTTCAGATAAGGTGATTATATTTAGGTTTTCAGATTGGGCTAGAAATTGAATTTCATTGATTTTACCGGCACTTTTCATGCTACAGACATTTGAGTGACAAAATTTGAGCAGTTTGTCAGAAAATGTTGCAGGGCCGGGATTCGGGTGGACATCAATACCAAGAAAAGGGAAATTATATAGAAGCAAAAGGATGTGTTGAAAACAAAGGAATCCGTTAAAAAGAATGTTTGCAAACAAAAGTGAAAATAAGCAGACGGAAAGAGTTATTTGAAAGTCAACAGTGGAGTCGGTTTGGAGGGAGACTTTAACGGAAATGGATTTGTTGAAGAAAAGACCAATGGCCACTCTATACAAAGCAAGACTAATACCCATCGTAATACAGAAGAGGAAGGTTGGGCATGTGGGCACTTGAATATTTCTGTAGTGGTAGAGTATATCATATATCCCTTAGGGCCAAATATGTTCGACCTTTGTACAGGAAAGCGAGAAGTATGGAAACAGTGTGACAGATTACATAGGCTATTTGTATGTAAAGGGGATGCTTAAACGAGTATATACAAATAGTTGTCCAGCTGACAGAGGTCAAGATATGTAACATAGTGACATGACATAGAACAATGAGAGAAAACGACAGAATACAAAAAAAACAGAAAAGAACGTTACATAAAAAGGGAAAACGGGTGTGACCATACAATACAGAAAATTCTATGCTACTAAGCATGTGTTTAACGAGCTGTAACAAGAAGACTGGATGTGAAAATGAGTTAATCAAAAAAACTAAGACTGCTAGTTGTAGTTAGTTTAGTTTCAAATAATAGGTTAAAGATTTAAAGTTTGGGAAAGTTACTGATTATTCCACATACTACAATATGCAAGTCTACGAGCCTGTCCTTACAAAAGAGTTTGGGATAACGATGATGGTTGTGTATTTCTAAGATATGCTACAAACGTATTACCGGCATATCAGAAGAGCAATACTATATAACTGCAGTATTTTCATAACAATGGAAAGAGGAAGTGTCAAGCGAGATATACATTTTTTGCAATAATATGATAAATTAGTCTATCACCATTATACAAGACAACATAATTTAAAAGATCTCAAATAAGTTCAATGATATGGTCGAGCTAATAAGTGCACAATACACAACTGTAAATGTAAACAGTATGGGAATGAAGAAGAAAGTGAAGGGTGAAGTACATGAATATCATATGAGCATCACTTTCGATAATAGAAAGCCTTGTTGGACTAGCCTGCTTACATCAGGCAATAAAGTATAATTGGTAATATTGGAAATCAAGATACGTGATAATTTTATATTAACAAACTGGATTTAAAAGTTCGTATTAACAATTGCACGTCTGCAGGTATAAAGTATATACTATGCGCCCAGAGGGAGAGTCTCTGCCCCAAGCGTTTACCTCACGAACGTACAGTCTACCGCCCGGCGACTTACAAGAGTGAATTTTTTTCTCACGCCGCAACTTGCGGGCAGCGTACATGATGCTTGAGCGTTTCTTGGTTAAGTCCTCGGATATACAGGCATCGTTACTCTTCTTCCTGGCACTGAAAAATTTCTTTCTAGTACGCTAGCTCACAAACCTCACAATAACTGCACGGAACTTCCCGGGTACCTTTTTGCCAACTCGATGAGATCTGCTTATCTCATTTGGATCCAGATGGACGCCTATTTTTTCCGCATGACTTGCAATTATTTCATCTGTGTTGAATATGGGCACGATAGCAGCCAACGAAAAAAAATGGTAAATGACAAAACAAATGAGGACAAACATGGAAAAGACTACAAGTTTGTAATAATGCATTTCTGTATTACTGCGCTCGCAAAATGTTAACACATAATAGACTTTTACATCACACTTTTGATCACAGAAAACTTGGTATGTTATTGATTAACTTATAAATGCAGATTCTGTATTTGACAAAGCCTACATGTATATCATTGTTTCATTGTGACATATAAATAACCTGCATGGGCTACTTAAGCTGGGCCTGTTAGGACTATAACCCTAATAATCATGATGTAGGCCAAGGTCTGCCTCTCCTTAAATAGGCTACATTTGTCATCTTTTCCAACCATCTTTCCAAATTTTGTTGTTGTGTGTGTACGTGTTTCTTTTTTTGAATGTTATTTTTAGGGTTAGGCCAAGCAATAGCCAAATGTTTTTTACCACGTCTTGGTCTTTATACATTAAAGACGGCACTGTAATAGCAATAACGTAAAAATAGGCTTATCAACAGGTTTCACCCACCCTTATTATTTTCCTTGTTATCAGTTAGGCCTATTATGAGCAAATATCACTATCAAAATAAATAGGGTAGGCCTAAAAGTTTGTCAAATGTGATATATGCCTACTGGGACTACAATTTGCTGATATCCGTGGTCAACATAAATTCAATTTAGACCTAACAGTGATATGCAAAAAGGGCCTTGAAACTAACTGTGATCCATGGCTATCCATGATCCGGGACTGGTAATGGTTGATCCCGGTAGTGGTCTTTTAATCCCCTCGGCCTGCCCTGCCTCGCCTCGGACCATCCCCATGATGACTGCTCTTATATCTTAACAAACAATGTTGAAATAAAAGCATAAATCATTATGATTATGGTTTATCTTTATGATATTTATGGATATTGCATTTGAAGCATATAATTATCATTGCTTGTTTAATGGGTTCAAGGGACTTTTGCGCTAAAATTGTAGGCTAGGCCTGTATATAGGTACGTGGTTTTCAGATCGTGCAGATTAAAGTCATCTTCAATCGAAGCTGTTTTGCTTTGTGGGATTTTCGCGCGTGCCACTGAAGAAGGCCCGGATGATGGCGTCATGCAGGCCCTGCGTGTGGCGGCCATCTTGCTGGATGTATTCGACCCTTAGTCATAGAGTAAGTTATGCTTACTCTATGTTTTAATGTTGCTTTTCCGGTGCTTCCTGAGTAAGTATCGTTACTTGTTCGAGCCCACGTCCGACAAAAGAAGACAGTGGCATGTTCATTTAGAATGTTTTTAAGCTCTGATGGTATCAGACAGATTTTAAACGAATAGAAACGGGTGGCCGGGTGTTCCTTTACCAGCAATCCACTGAGCATTTCAGTCCACACCTGCGTGTTAATGTCGCCTGCTTTAAGGATGTGCATCAGGCAAACTTAGACTTCCACAAAAACACAAATAAAACTCTCAAAGGTCATAAAACCTCCCACAAAGTACGTTTTTCTGCAAAGTAAACAAACTGGACATTCAAATGTCACCATTGTCATTGGTGTTATTTGCCTTGTGTTTAAACATCAATTGAAGAAAGATAACCGAACAATTTTATGGAAAAGTGAATTCAAACTTTTTGTTATTGAATGTAGCATTAAAACGTCTTTGGAAAAACAATCCAGTGATACCTCTCGACAAAAGTGGGTCCTGGTTTTTCGTCTTTTGTTTCATAGCGGAACGAGGAATGCCCAAAATTGTGGTGATGACGCCACATCCATACATCAAAGGGTTATGACTTTGGCTTAGTAGTGTGACAAAATTAAGCGTCGGGTGAAAAATCTGAGACCCGCTTCTTTATTTTACCTTCTTAGGATGACATTATCCCAAACTAGATGTTTTATTACAAAAACTGTTGAAGTTGAATCCAAAATGAGTTGGGGTACTATTGAAAAAAGCAAACGCAAGAAAACAAGCTTCAAAAAGAAGAGGATCAACATCACTTACTCGAGCATAGATCGTTATGAAACCTTCCTAATCCGACCGGACTGTGTTTAACGAGTATCATAATATGTTTCCCCGCTAATACTTCGAGAATACTTTATCCTGATGATTTTGATCAAACAAAGCAAGGTTCAGTACTTCTGTCTCATCATTGTGGCTCAAATTCTGACTTTTTCTGAGCTAGGTGTTGATTGGTTAAGTCACCCGTAGGACGTGCCAAACAGTCATTGACACATTCCTACCTACTAACACCCAACACCAGCTGGTAGCGCAAAAAGTAGGGTCACATTAATGAGGCACATTCCGTGGGCGGAGCTTGTGACGGCATAACAAAGGTAGACTGCAAGTCATTTCAAAACAACCCAGTCATGATCAACTTTCTGCTTAATATACGGCTTACGGATAAAGTTAGATAGAAATCGATTCCTGCATATGAACTTTTGAGATTACTAACACTAAATATCTGAAAACTGAAAAAAAAAGTCAGTTTCAAGGAATTTAACCTTACACACATCCTTAACTTCAGTGGCAGCCATGCCTGTGGACATATTCACAATTTCAAAGAATTTTACCATTACATTTGATGCGATTTCAATCTTTCTTGAATCAAAAACAAAAGTAGAATGAAATTGGGCTGTATTCGATTCACACGTGTTACCATGAATGTATGGCATCTGGTTACAGATTTAAATGAAAGCCACAACTTGCCCCGAAGCCTAGGTAAGCCTTGGCATGGGCAGATTGGCACCAGATTCAGTATTTTCAGAAATATTCAGCACTACAGTTGTGCAATATCTCAGCAGCAATGATGTTTATACTTCTGGCTGCTGGGGATAAAAAAATGCTATCCTCTTTGTTCAACATTATGCACGTGTTATGAGCATTAATTCATTAATAATATATTATTCACGCCCACAGAAGAAGTGTATAATATGACATACTAAAATACATAAAATATACAAAATGCAATAGTACGCATACGCCAGTATGGTGCAAAATATTTGCTGAAAGCACACCAGACTATGATGCGTGAAATGGGAGCACCAAAAGCCTAGGGATTATTGCCTTGGCTTATTCCCATGGTGGACCACAACATCAAAAGAGCAACAATGAAGTCAGAAAAAATATAAAGATGCTTTGCGTAAGTTTGTAGCTGAAATGCTTTAGATGATTTATGAATTCAATAGATATATATTTTTAAGAAACAGCTAGATAGAAAAATATATAAATAAAATCAAGCACCAAAGGAATAATTGTTTACTACAATAAGTTACTGAAATTATAAGTAAATAAAATTATCCAGTACTCGCATCCCATGCATCAAGAATGATTTCATCTTAGTAAAATGTTCTTACATTCACTCTTTCTATAATACCCTGGCAGGTTATTCCATAGCCCTCCACCATTTAATTTGAAACCTTGACGCTCGCAAGGTAATACAAAAGACCTCTTATTTCTTCTATTATTACACTAGACAGAATCTTTTGACAGAAATATTGAACTCATGTAATCAGGTGCTTCATTTGGACTAATGTTAAACATGAGTAAATATGTGAAGTAGTCTAATCTCTTGGTGACATTGAACTATTTCAGTTTCTCAAAATATAAACCCAACATGAGATCTGGAATAGATGTGTGTGTGTGTGTGGGGGGGGGGGGGTTGCTTACTTTATTTACAATTGTTTTTCACATCTCTTTTGGGAGGAAATGGTGGTCCTTTAAAGGACTTTTTGGTTGTTGTTTTTGTTGTTGTTGTTGTTGCTGTTGTTGTTGTTGTTGTTGTTGGGAAGCTGCTTGCATGGATAGTGGGTGTGACCACCATGCCTCTGTAAGGAAGCTTGGATCTGCCTTGGCATGCTGCTTCTAAGCTTGGTGATCTCAGGCTGGGGAGTTAAATTCCTCTGGTCTATGAGCCGCTGTGACATTTGTTCCAAGGTGGCTGCGGGTTCTTCACAGTCGTCCCTCATTTGACAGCTAAGCAGTCCTGTTCAACTATACATTCTTCTATGAACCTCTCAGAAGGCATTCGTCAAACCCTTATTTTTCCATCATGGGAATCCAAGCAGAATCAAGATTCATATGACCACAATAAGCTGTTCTATTGATTTCTGGTCCAGGCTGCATGTTCCTCACACCACTGTTCCCATTGTAACAGACTTGTTAAGGGCAAAAAAGGGATGATCACTGCATTTTATATTGCAAAGATCCCACTTGGCACAAGTCTTTCTGCGGCAACATTAAAAAAAGTATTCAAAGAGACACTCTGTCTTCATGGTTGAACTCATCTAATTAGCATAAAGGTTCTAACACAAAATATATTTCAAATTATCAAGTGAACAGTAAATTACGTGTCAGTTGTCCTTTTACCTTGAGAATGAGGTCAAGGTCCAGATATCACTGGAGTGTTACCACTGACACCAAACAGGCAGACACTTATTAAAGGTGCATCCCTAACAAGTTTGACACAAATGTGGCCAAAAAATTTTAAGTTATAAAAACATTACGAGAAATTCCCGTGTGAAACTTTCCAATTAAAACTTTTTTAAAGATTTTCAAACAAAAATCATAAAAATTTTTAAAAGTTGCTGGAGTATGACGATTTGAACAAACTTGGTAGAGACCTACTCAAGGCACAATGCCACCAAGTTTAAAGTCAATCTGATAGAGGTCCAAAATGTTAATTAGCATAAGAATGCCGATTGACTTACATAATAATCTATGGGAAATGTGCATTTACCGAAAAGTACCCAAATTGAAAAAAAAATCGTTAAAAACCAAAAATCCACAACTTTGTTTTACCCTTTGACAAGGAACACATCTACCAACTTTAAGCGTAATCTGAGTGACGGTTCTGGAGAAGTCGAAAATAGCGAAAACATACAAAAAATCATTTAAAAAATTAATAAAATGGCAGCACCACCAGGTGAACAAATTAAGATCCAGGAGTCCCTAACAGTGTCTCTGTGTGATATCATAGCAATTTGGTGAACAGTTTTGGAGGAGAAGATTTTTTAAGATTTGCCCCCCCCCCAAAAAAAAGAGCAAAAATATTACAAAAAAAATCCAAAAGTCCATTTGAACAAACCTGGTTGAGACCCACCCAAGGAACATTGCCAAGTTTGAAGTAAATCTGAATGACGGTCGAAACCGTGAATAAGCATCAGAATACCCTTTCACTTACATAGTAATCAATAGGAAAGGTGCATTTACCGATAAGTGCCGTAATTGAATAAATCGTGAAATCAGGAATCCAGAGCAGGGCCACTTTTTGAACAACTATGTTTGACCTTTCCACAAGGGACATATACACAAAGTCTCAGCTTAATCTGAGGGACTGATCTACAAAAGAAGTCGAAAATAGTAAAAACACAAAAAAAATCATATAAAAAATCAGACAAAATTGCAGCGCCACCTGGAGAAAAACGTTAGAACTAGGAGCCCTAGGAGTGTTCCTGTGTGATATCAAAGCAATTGGATGAGCAGTTTTGGAGAAAATTTTTTAAGATTTGCCTCCAGAAAACAAAGAAATTATACACAAATCTATAGAATTACTGAAATGTAACCATTTGTACAATCGTGGTGGAAACCTACCTAAGGAAGAGGTCGAAAATTGCATAAACACACAAAATTTTATTCATTTTAAAAAATCAGAAAAAACGACAGCGCCACCTGGTGAAAAACGATAGGAGTACGAGCCCTAGGAGTGCTCCTGCGTGATATCAAAGCAAGTGGGTGAGCGGTTTTAGAGAAGATTTTTTTAAGATTTGCCCCCCCCCCCAAAAAAAAACCTCCAAAGAAGTCATCAAAAATCCATAAAATCACTGACGTGTGACCATTGTACAAACTTGGAAGAAACCTACCTCAGGCACTTCTCCACCAAGTTTCAGGCACAGTTTTGGAGAAGTCGAAAATGTCAATTATGGCCTGACGGACGATGGACGATAGACTGTCCTATAAGCTCAGCTGACTGACAAGTCAGCTCAGCTAAAATTGGATTCCTTCACATTACCCAGTTGCGACTTTTCACACATCCCCTTTCGTACCAAATCTAATCAATTTACATACATAGCTTACGGAGAGTAAATAGCTCGGACTACGGAATAGGGTAATGACTACAAGGAAGTGGTTCCGGACAAAAAGACACAAACACAATACCACTTTCTCTGAGGAGCTAATTAGCACAATCAATGCTAATAAAAGGACTGTGAGCTGTATTTATGACATTCTATCACCAATGCAATGCCAGAGCTGTGATCCCCACCCCGAATACTAGTAGTAATTGTTGTATAATACACGTTCCTAGCTCTTGCATGTCTAAAGTGGTGCACTGTGCCTGGGGAAGAGAAAAGATGCAGCGGCAATCTTTTTTGAAGGTCAAAATGACCACCAATTGTCAAATTACCAAAAATTGAATTCCTGAGCCTAGTGATGCGACTACTCACGTTTCCTTCTGTTCTCTTTTTAACAAGTTATATACTTCTTTCTTTGAGGTGCTTATTTGCGTAATACATGCCAATTAGATGTGTCTGAGCAAGAGACAAAGTGTCTCTTCGGATTTTTTTTTCTCATTTGGGCCCCAAGGAACACTTGTGCCCAGTGGGACCTTTACACTATACAAATACATAGTACACTCTCGTAGTAAGTCTATTACCGTGTCTTGTGTGCAGGGCTGAGGGGGATGCAAATGACAGGGCGGTATACCTTCAGTTTGGCAGTCACTAGGGGGGGGGGGGGGTCTTTTGTTAATGGGAGACTGTGATGCTCTGATTTTGCCGGCCTGGCGCCACTGCTGACGATACGTTTCGGTGGATAGAAAGCTGCATCTCTTCACATAGTGGATCAAATAAAAGTCATCCGCCCTATCTGACTGTCTTAGTCGCTCAGATCCAGCCCTCCCCATGCATGCTGTGGCTTCCTACACACGGTACCACTACATTTTACCCATGGCCTGGAGCACCCCATTTTCCATATAACCTCTTGCTGGGAGAGGCCAGCCTCGAAAATCCCAATTATTCTGCCCCTGTCACATTCAGGCAGTTTTGAATGACCCGTATGCCGTGGCATTATGGATTCGCATTGATTCGAGTACTGCCATGGCCCCCTTATAAAACTCATAGGCACCCCAATACCAGACATACTTTTTGCATCTCTCTGGCTGTTGTCTTGTTTTCCTTGCGTTTTTTTTTTTATTTATTAATTTTTATTGTGTATGTGACTGCTCAAGTATACCCTAAGTTATCCTGTTGATGTTACATAATATTCTATGTGACACCCATATATTGCATGTAAAGGCATATTTAGAGCGACCCATTTTAAACCAATGCGGGTGGCATCTTTTTCCCAGCAGTAAAAATGTATATATATATATACATACATATATATATATATATATATATATATATATATATATATATATATATATATATATATATATATATATATATATATATATATATATATATATATATATATAACTATGAGGGCTAGGCACAAATAAAATTCTTGCAGCAAAACTGGCTGGGGGTGCAATGTTTCTTGGATACATGTTTAACATGCAGAGCTTCTCCAAATATTATGATGGTGATGTAACTGGGATGTTAAATTGTACCTGTCCATTGTCACAGGCATAAAAACAAAGTATCTCCACTTTTCTCTATTAAGAAGCCTCATTTTAATGAAAGAAATTATGTTTATCTATATGTAAAAAGTTGTAATACAATCATTTGTATGTAGTAGCAGAGACCACAATACTTAATGTGGAATAATGAGTTCAGCATTCAATGAATTCAACTTTACAGCAAGATTTTATGACTTTGCATATAAGCCATTAATATAACAAACCTGCTGTTCACATCACAAACATGATATGCAAGGAACGACAGAATAAACTTCAATGTATAGCTGAAATGCTGTGAAAACAAAATGAGTTGCCATTGCATACAAAATAAGTTGCCACTACCACACTGAGCATTTTTATTATTTTTTTCATAAATTTGTCGCACTGTACTCTGTCGCAATTTTGAGCCTTTTCTTCTCTCTTCTTCACATTTTCTTCTCTCTTGGCTTTCTTCTCTGAAACCACTGGTCTGATGCACATCAAACTCGTTGGGAATATGCCTTCGTAAACCAAGTTCCTACCATGGTTATGCTCCAGTGATTTGTGGACTTCTTATAGTTTTTGGGGTTCATTTCTTGGCAAAATTTATAAAAAATCCTAGACACCGCGAAGCCAATTGCATAAGGACACTTGTGGGGACCCCTAAACCTTATTTGTTTAACAGGTGACGCGGAGATTTTCTTTCCATCTTTAGCTCAGCTGAGCTTATGTGGTAGTTAGGGATCCCGACGTCCACAATTCACATTTTCGACTTCTCAAAAACCACTGGCGAGATTCACATCAAGCTTGGTGGGAATGTGTCCTGGGTGGGTCTCTATCAAATTTGTTCAAATGGCCAGCCTACAGTGATGTTCAGCTGAGCCTATAGGTTGGGTGGGTGATCATTCCGTCTGTGCACAAATTACATTTTTGATTATAGGAATTTCATCGACATTATTTCTTTTTATTTTTACGGATATCAAATAGCACTGTATCAACCGTATTATGATAAAAACGAAAGTGAAATGCTTATACGTATTTTGTTGAAAATTACAAAAGTGAATTGAGAGTACTTTTGTACATGAATCACAGAACTTTCTCTTAATTTCTCCGAAAACTCGGTGGCAATGTAACTTGTGCAAGGGTTAAACAAAGTGTTCACTAGATGACCATAGTCAGCACCTTTGATTTTTTATGATTTTTTTTCAATTTGGATACTTATTGGTTAAAGCAGACATTCCCATTGATAACAATGTAAGTCTATAGGCATTGCAATAGTAAGTAGCATTTTTACTTCTACTCCAAAACCGTCAACTAGATTTACTTAAATCTTGGTACGGATGTGCCTCGGGTGAGTCTCTACCAATTTGTTCAAATAGTACTCTTTAATGATTTTTGTAATATGTATGATTTTTCATCCCCTTCTGGGCAAAATCTTTTTCTCTGAAACTGCAAAGGGACGCGCCTGAAGACCTCTGATATTTTCATCAGGGAAGATTTTGATTATTGTCTGCTTCTTTGAAGACTATTTACATGCTTTTACTTCTAACTTTTCCTCCCAAATCCTAAGTTGGATCCTCTTCAGGGAATGTAAATTGCCTTCATGTCCTCCAAATTTTGTTCACTACATGGTGGTGCTGTCATTTCTGATTTTTAACATTATCGAATTTCGGGAAAATGGGTACCGGGATATTTTCATGTTAGCAACAGTGTAACCGTCTTAAACAAAGATTACTGTGAAATTCTGAAGGTTACAGGACCACTTCGGTCTGTACATGTAACATCAGCTCAGCACAGGACTATCACAGCCTTCTTGTTTGATGTTGTTACATCTTACGTCTTGATCTATGTTGGGTGTCCTGGATGGAAACCCAGGCTAGTAATGTATATTGTGCATTTTAAAATAGCATGCCCAGACAGTCCAACGAGAGGGTAAAAAATCGACACACAGTCGGTCTCGTTTTAGCCTGTACACAGTCCCCCTCATATGAAGCAGAACAATCCAGTAATACTCGACATTCATATTAGTTGCAGTACCGCTTTGCCTGTGTCGTTGAAAAATTACCCCCTATGTTCGGGCAGATCCCTGTGTCAGACATCTGTGCTCTTTGCAAACTAACAATATTGATAAACTTATTTAATTAAAAATTCGTAGCCAGTTTCTCCAGAACATACTGAACTTGATGCTAAAGGGAGTTGTCAGTATATATTTGGAATAAGTATTCTTTGTTCCCATAAAAATATTTTAGTGACACCGAGGGCTTTTCATCGGGATGCCCGTATCAAAGCGGGTGATCGCCACCATTGCCAAGAAACAGTGTGAGACATGGGGGGACTAATATGGAAGTCCCGTATTCATGAAAGACAACTAAGTTTACCTTGGACAAACTGAGACTTAAAATTCTGGAACAACGTCTGAGCAACGGGTTTCGGCATTGAGGATCTTTCACAAAAGAGCATTTGAACTTTAGTTATTAGGAGGTTTTATATCTGGTTTTGCCACCAGGGCAGTTTTTGATGTAGTACCTACTATCTGATTATTATCTTATTTTGTATAACCGGTACCTACACGCTTACGTTCATGCACCCAGCAAATGAAATTAGATCCGCATTAAGCATGGCTATACATACCAATTGTTGTTTGTCTGGGTATTACGTTTGTATAGTCCAAACTGCAGAATAGCTATGCATCCGTGTTATCTATACGGTCTATCAAATTTCGTTATGGTATGTGGTCTACTTCTTCTATAAAATCACTGTTTCTACCATGCTGTTAAAATCCGCACAAGAAATAAGAGATCTGCTCTGCTGGTAAAATGACACACAGTATAGCATTGACTCAAAACCTTCTAGAATGTTGAAGTCATGTGATTAATCTGCTGGTGTTGCATGATACATGCTAAAACTGAAGGTTTAACCCACAAGCAGATGTATATACTGTAGCAACTTTTTGGGCAACATTTAGAAAGTTCTTCTCCAAAACCGCTCAGCCAATTGCTCCGAACTTATATGGGAACACATCTAAGGACCAGTAGACCTAAATTTATGCCAGAGGTGGTGCTGCGATTTTCATTGACTTTTCCGCGATATTTTGTGTGACTGTTTGCGATTTCGTCTCCAAAAACATCACTCGAACTGTTCTCAAACTTGTGGAAAGGAAGCCTCTGGATGGATCAAACAAAGTTGTGCATGAGATGTTGATACATCGGGTCCATGATTTTTAGCCATATCTATAATTCAGGTACTTATTGGTTAATGCACATATTTTTATTGATTACTATAGGAGAAAAGTTCAGTTGGAGGTCCTTCGTGGAAGCTAAGGTATGGTTTTAAACAATGAAAAAGTTCATTACTGCACATTCAGGTCACCCCATTTCGTTGGTGTGCGTTTGGCGGCTTTCAAGCTGTCTATAACCACGCCCTCTCCGGTCATGAAAATCAGTACGCAGTAACTTGGACAGTGCTAGGTGTTGAGCCTGAATGTGGGTCTGAAACAGGAACACTTTGCCCTTGTAATTAAATTATGAATGGAAACTAAGACTAAGTGCAAAATGATTGTGTCACACACAATGCGCAAGACCTACTCAGTCTACCTGCACGCTGGTCTGCCTGTCACAAAGGTGAGGGGAAAAGGACTTTCTGAAGATGCACAGCATCTGTCTGTGGGAAAAATTCCCAACAACCTGGCAAAGAACAAAAGGGACCTCCGTTCTTTGCCAGGTAGTTGGGAATCAAAAACGTTTGTGTTCAAATAGCCTTTTGACCCAAAACTGGCACAGGTGACTTCATGTGTTATGGCTCTTGCTTTTGCCTTCCACCTCATATAGTATTTTAAGCAGTTTTTATGAAGTAAACATATAAACATTGTTTCATATCATTATTTGAAAAAATTGTGCGAGTTGGTAAGGCAAAAAGAAATCATATAGGCTACGCGCATTTAAATATAAAGATGTGGTGTTATCTGTAAAATTAAGTTCAGGTGTCCCTTTAGGTCGTCGGACATACTGTAAGTGTATTGTGCAGCATATGGTTGAAAGCGCACAAAAATTTGTTCAACATAAAGAAAAATAGATAAGGAAGACATACATATAAGGCTTTACCATATTCAGGCACAGAGAATGTACTTGATTAAGATGTATACAAAGTGGCAACGTAACATTGGTTCCCACTGGTAGTTAGATATTAGCGTTGTATTATTACATTGGTGCTGTCGCACTCAAAATGTTTTCAAACGCCTGTGGTCTCAAAATTGTCGGCAGCCTTTCCATCAGCTTGTAGTTTTAGAAGTAAGGTATGACTCTTTGTGCTTATGCCAACTTCAACTAAATGGCCTGCTTCTCGGTGGTTCCGTCATATTTCAATGTTGTCTCTTGTCCTTGAAGTGCCTGTGTCACCTTTTGACGCGACAATGACTTCATCCGTCTGGTCATCATGTTTCCGGCCTCCGCACATTAACCAACTGCCCTTTTGTTGTCCACAAAAGGCTTTGTGACCCTGTGTAGTGTTTCCCGCGTATTTTTCCCGTTATACCCCAATCTTTTGTGAGAAGTTGCATGCTTCTCGAAAGCCATGTGTAAATGTCTCGCCACATATATTTTCCACTGAAATAAGTTTCCTATCAACTAGGACAGTTGATAACGTCTAGTTCGACCTTGGCATTTCTAATTCCATACTTCACAGGAGGTAAACGCACATGTCAATAATGTGTACTCTGCTTGCAGACCAGACAGAAATTGTAATCTGTGGTATTGTTTAAGGTTATTTTTGGATAATTTTTCACTTTTATAACCATTTTTTTTCATGAAAATGTCATGTTTCGTAAATATTTGATAATAGAAGAGTACCCTTTGCAACCTTACACTCAGTGCCCTATCAAAAAAGAAAACGTCACATAAGCCTACGCACACGACAGCCCCAGTTAGCGCATCCCCAGCTTGTCAGACCATTGAAAGCTTGTTCGGTCCTTGTGAATAGAGCTCATTTCTACCATACTGACCTACCACTTGCCAATAACAAGGCAAGAAATCTATCGTCTAATCACTACTTCAACCTAAATTTTTCAAAGATACAACAGCTGAGTCCTCATAAAATCATCCCCCCCCCACACACACACACATAAACCTGTATCTGGTCCCGGAGAAGTAAGTGTGAAAGGATCTCAATCCAGAGGGTAACCTTCATGCAACCGCCGGCTTTAATTATCATTACAGTGTTAACTCCTTTCAGAAGTGTAATTTCCATTACATTGGTACAATCAGTGTCTTGACCCTGTGGGACTGTCTGAGGAGGGAGCTGATCATCCCTGGGACCAGGCTGGCCTGTCCACCGGGGTGCCTCTGATGTCGGCTGCAAGGGAACATGGGCGGTCTCATTTGCCATTACACTTTTCACCTCTGGCTTTGACTCTTTCTGGGTGAGGAGTATTTGACACATCAGCCAACAGGGGGTTTTTTGCAAGTGTTTGAATTTTCATTTAAGAGCCAAGATCATAACTTTCTTCGATGACTGCCAGTGTTCGCTTGTTGCCGCTTGCACAATGTTCTGCAGAACGAGCTATTTCGCAAAGCATACATAGGCATAGGAAATTAAAATTTGTTTTTATTCCCTGGTCAAGATTGGAGAGACTGGATAGAGATGACTGGGTTTAATACTGATCCCCACATCAGTTTTTATTGCACTCATTACATTGAGTAGAGCATGTGGTCATGCTGTGTCCATCTATGTGATCCATGTGCCAGGCCAGATGGTAGTAGTCAGTTAGACTATTGAAAAGTGTGGTCTAACCAACCTCCTCGCTACCGCTTGGAGGTGTGTAAGACCAGACTTTTTAATAGTCTAACTATAACTTGGAAAGTATTTCACCTATTTAGAAACAGATTATTGATATCCAGCAATGGCTTGTATGTTACTGATACTATGAGAAAAAAACAGAATGTGTTTGTGTCTGAGCAGATATAAATTTAAAGAGCACCACGAAAAAAAATATAGACAGGAGAACAAAATGAGGTAATCTTTGGTACGGTGTAATATAATCTATGTAGAATATTTCATAATTATAAACACTGGAAAATAATTGTAATGACAAAGTTCTCTATGGGGTGCATCATTAGTATTTTTTATCATAAGCTAACAGCTTCGAAATCTAAATGCAGCCTTTCTTAAATTCCATGCGTTACCTCTTTTCAATGTCCTAAACCATTCATCCACGATAAAAAGTGCACTTCTATTGAACGCAGGTTCATGAATAGAAATTAAATATAATGATTTGTTTGCCCTTCACGTTATCCTATGTTCCGTCTATTTATATGACAGGTACTCCCAGCTGGAAATATCGATAAAGTTATTCACTGACGATGTTTATGTTTTTAAAGACATGGAAGTGCTTCTGAGTAGAAATTAATTTTTCAACGTTTTACATGAGACTTCTAACTTTAATTAAGTCTGTGTGTGAACACAGACTTTTCGTTTGCCTCAATTACGTTATTCTTTATTTATTTGTTTGTTTGTTTGTTTGTTTGTTTGTTTGTTTGTTTTTTTGCTTGCTTGCTTGCCTGCTTGCTTGCTGGTTTGTTTAATTATATATTTATTTATTTATTTATTTATTTATTTATTTATTTATTTATATATTTTTGCTTGCTCAAGTGATGACTGAGTCGGTGCTGTAGCATCCTCATTTTATTCTGTTTCCTCTTCCACTACATGGCTCACAATTTCAGAATGTTTTCTCATCTACGATATCCCTGTGGTTCTGTGTTTTTCAATTTTGCGATGGCCTCACAATTTTAATCTCTTTATGCGCAGCATTAACCCTGACAAATTAAAAAGATAAGGACGTTAGAGGTTTTGTTTCAGATAACCTTACACCACTACCACAAATTACGATTTTTGTCTTACACCAAGCTTTGTTTAGCATTATTCTGTTTCAATATTTTTTTGTTGACACAAAAACCTTCAAGTAGCATAAATCATTCCTGGGATATTAGATAGTCGTCAAAGATAGCATTATAGTAATATATCCTGCTATTAAATGAGTAAATACGACAGGTTATCGAAAACGAAACGTGAATAGTTAAACTGTGGAGTGACTAACTGACGCCTATAGGACACACACCTACATTATAATGTATACATGTTGTTGGAGACTTGAAGAGTTTTATTGCTGGCTTTGGACAATTCTGTGTACTTTTTCCGCAGGTATCAACTGAGGCCACTTTCTGTTTCAGTGCTTGGTTACCTTTTGGGGGATTATGCAATTTAATTTTCTGTCTCATCGCTAATAACTGGGTACGAGCTTTCTTGCTTCATTTATTAATTCCCTGTTTTCATCTCTCAACCCCTCTATTCTGCTTCATAATTTTGTATTTTATTTTCCGAGTATTTCAATATTTTAGTCTCAACTCTCCTCACAAACGATTCCAGATTGAGGCTCTTAATGTGCCAGTGTGGTTGCTTGTGTCTGTTTGCATTCTACGATCTCTTCACACTTAAGTCTTGTCCTTTTTTTTTTTTTTTTTTGGTCTTGTTTCCCATTTTTAGAAGGAGTCATGGTGGTTATGCCAGAAAAACAACCACTGATCAGGCACAGCCTTTAATGTTGGTCTACTTGAGGGATGTAAGTTGTGGTCTACTTGAGGGATGTAAGTTGTTCTTTAATCCTTAAAGCAAAGCCTCATCTTGTGTTGGTATGACGCCAGGCTGAAGTGCACAGTAAGTACTGCCTACTCTCACACCTTCGATTTGGACTAAATTTTGACTAGGGTATTGACGCATTATGATCTCATGCTACTTTTCTCTTCTTTGGTCCGTAATAGAAGTATGGGGTCAACAAAACATAAGCCAAACAAGGTTTGCAATATGACATTCCTTTGGTTGTAAATAATACTACCAGGACCATCTCAGATATATTGTACGCCCATTGCACACGGGGCTCTTTCAACTGTTATGTTAAAAATGACTTTTTATGTAGCTACCAAATTGCGTGCAAGACATCACACTCTTATGTATGTCAAAGCAATAATAACTAAGAACAACCAACAAGTTGTTGAGAAATCTGTTTGATTCATAGCAGGTCGATACATTTATCTGAGCCACACATGCATGTAACTACAAGGATCGATGGAGCCGATACAGAAAAATTTTCACTTGATTAATTAATTAATGACAGAATGTATTATTAATTTTTGCTCCTCAGAAGTTCAGCCTTTCCATATATCTGCATTTCGATAGAAATATCTTGCAGCTTGAATCGCATTATTGTTACATATTCTAAAATGTTCCATGAGGTGGTTTATTATGTGAGCGACATTTTATCGTCGTAACGTCTCCTTGACCTCTTGTATACATAAACTCAACCCAAAAAATAAGTCTCCGCTTTTATAATTTGATATATGTTTCATATTTGGTTAGTTTCCTGACAAGTATTTACATGTATTTGTAGAATAATCCCTAGGGTGCAGCATGTGTCTAGACCAGCAAATTGAAAGTGCATGCTTGACTGCATATGTGCTAAATGTGAGACAAAGTCAGCTACCACACTTTACAAAAAGGCTATTTTGAATGGGGTGGTTTCAGTGAGGTATCCTGTCCTTGTTGGGCACACTGGGTCATTGTTTTAGTGAACTTTACCTGTGTAATATGGACAGATACTGGGCTAAGCATGAGTATAAAAGCATGGAGACCCGGGGATCGGGTATGGATTTGTCCATCTGTGGTCAACACATCATGCCAAGGTTATCTGAAGTGGACAGGGCAAGAGCCATAGGAAGACAGACCTTGTCCTGAATGGTACCATGACTGCCAGACGTTATATCACAGAGATCCTGCAGCCGCATGTTGTGCCATATGCTGGTGCCATTGGGGAAAATTTTATCCTCATGCAGGACAATGCAAGGCCTCATGTTGTGGCTGAAGTTAGTGAATTCTTGGCCAGGGAAGGTTTGGAGGCAATGGATTGGCCAGCTTGCTCCCCTGACCTTTATCCTATTGAACACCTGTGGAGCCATCTCAGGCGAAATGTATACCAGAGGATTGGTCCTGAGTCAAACTTTGAAGACCTATGACGCCATCTTTTGGAGGAGTGGGACAATATACCCCAGAGACTGATCAGAAAATTGATCCACAGCATGAGAAAGCGCTGCCAGCAGTGTGTCAACAATCATGTTGGATACACATCCTGTTGACCGAAAGTCAACCATATAGTCATCAAGTCATCAGACATTCTACTGACCAGTTTAATTCTTTCCTTCCTCTAAAAATGTGTTATTTTAAAACTTAAGCACAGTCTGTGATACCCACTATAGTGCCTCATTCAGTTCACATTGAATGCTATTGCCATATGGACAATCTTACGCACCTGTGATACAGACTTTATTTGTTTTCAAGTGTTGTGCAGTGAAGGGTAGATTCATTTGTTCTGCACTTATGTCTGAAACCAAATGTAAGGTGTATACCGGATATAAGAAATATGAAATATTACCAAAATATGTGTTTATTTGTTTTTTATGTGGACTTTTCTAAGCGGAGACTTACTCTTTCGGTTGAGTTTATATTCCGCTAATCTATTGATGCTCCTTTGCTAAAGCTTAGCAAAACTAACAAGATGTGGACATTCGTGTCATCCTGCATCAAAACCACAGCGAGTGCTACTTGAATCGGACAAGTAATCGGTGTGGATATAATGATGAAACCTCTATCATACAAAATCTACTAACCTGTTGATGTATCAATAAAATGACTCTAACAGGGTGGTCTGGCTCAGGGCTTGTATAAAACAGATCATAAAATTACAACATTGCGGTGTACATCTACCCTAGAAAACAGCATGTATGTGGCTCAAAAGCACATAAAAACAAATAGTTGGCCATGCAAGATGTGGTCAGTCTCAGATTGTAAATACATGAATTTTGTAAATATTAGATTATGACTTGTTATCATTGTATGGCAACGTATTGATCCGGGCCTACAAAATGGTGATTGCTCCCACTTAACCCACTGCAAGTCAACCACTTCAATGGTTGGTACGAGCGAAGTTAAATCGCGCTTAAAACAACAATTTCTCCTGTATCAACTTCTCCGTGCAGTGCTGAAGATTCAAAAACGTATGTGTTAACTATTTGTCGTCGGACACGCTTCATATAAATTTTTAAACCAATTCAACAACTTGGCAATTGAAGAGTTCTGTGGTTATAGATAATTCGTTCAAAATCTTTTCATTTAAGTAAAGGCTCCCTCTTATCACATGTTCTGTCCTTCCGTTTTTCTGCATACAATATGGCAGCTCTGGAAATCCCCACCTACAACCATACTCATTTTATTTTAAGAGTGTGTTTTATATTGATGATTTAAAATTCATCTTGTTTTAAAACTGAAGGGTCCATGTGGTTATAAATGACCAGTTTTATTGTTCAGGATTGTTGTAACACTTATGATTTAAAGGTGCTATTTTACAGTCCATACTGGACTTACTTCTATGTGGATTTTAGTTTTTTTAATGCGCCTTATATATATAGCAGCTTTTTATGCTTTTAGGCTTATCATACTTTGGTGGCACTTTCAAAATAAAGGACTTTTATTTCCTCTAAAAATGAAATAATTAAATGACTTGGGAAAAGCAATTGGTATTGAATATATTGTTCATTTCTGGGTTCCTAAAACTAAATATACACTTGTATCGTTTGCATAGAAAGATGGTTTCCCTAAAAAACAGGTATATGATGGAAATGTGATTTAACCCCAAATGTGTATTAACATTTTGTTGGGCAGTTTGATGTGAAGTGTGGATTTTAATTTTCTGTATGCGGAAAGAGCGATCTATTACCCTAATCTGGGGCGAAACTGTTATATTCATACCAGGTCAGGGAGATGGTTTGTCCCCGCAATGAGTTTGAGAGTGAACAGGTTTTAGATTTTTCTGTATAGTTTAAATCGGATGTAGTATTCATTATTGTCCAATAAGACTGGCCTTGGGGTTATTTTCAGTGTTTAGCCAATACATTTGTCCTTTAGTTATTTTATTCAGTAGACATTTGGTGCTTCAGACTTTATATCTCTTTATGAGATGTCATTAATACATGTACCTGCATTGAACCTGTACGGAAGTTCAGACTGCATTGGTCATGTGTTCAATTGTTTGCTAACCCGTCATATTGACCACCTTGTTTATTTCAGGCACATTTTCCTTTGTTAGCTTATATATAAATTGTAGGTGGTGCTGCAGTAATTATGAAGTATTTACTTTTTAGTGTCTTGTGAGTATCTAGTAAAAGGATTTATGATATATCACTCACATTTTGATTGTCAAATAACCCTGCTTTTTTGTGTTTGTTTGTTTGTTCTGTTTTAGAATTTTTTATATTCTGTATTACCACCACTTGGCAACTGAAAATATTTGAAATCATTTGTTTTTAAGCTTTCATACTGATAAGATACTTGAGTTGCATTTGTGTATTACAGGATTTTCATCTGCATCGTCGTTGCTTTTGCTGTTTCTGTTCACCAAACTATAATGCAAAAGCTCACTGAGAATAAAACAACAGGTGAGATATAAAAGTGTTCTTTAGCTATATTTCAGTCTCTTTTTATGTATCTAAAAACCAACTTGGGATATATTGTTTGGGATATTTCGTTCCCTTTTAGCAATAAAAATACAATTGTCAAAAACTCATTCAACTCTGGCACAACCACTGTTGTATGATTGAAATTTGAAGTTATTTCTGGGTCATCATGGTCACTATGACCCATTATCATGATGCAAAAGGAATTGCATAATGTTGGGCATTAAAGGTCCATTACCTTTTGCCTTAGATATATATCTTTGAACATGGTTTTCCTATAAGCCTCTGCATATAATTCTGGATATATAGCATGGGGTGTTTGTTGTCTGTGGTTTGGTACAATGTAGATGGTACATTACTCTGAATAAATGTTGCCATGGTGCTTTATGGTCATTACATCCTAACTTAACAGTCAACAGATGTTAGGTGGTGCTTTATGAAGTGTTCTGAAAGAAAATCTAAGGAAAGATCTTAAGATGCTGTGTCCCCGATAAACAAATCGTCCCAACATGCTTTGTTCATTAGATGTTCAAATGGCATCAAAGATTGATATGTATCAGAATTTGTTTTCTTTTGTGCAGCTTTTTCTGTCAGTTTATACTTATTTTGTTTTTGTTTTATTTCCTGAAAATCATATGAATACAAATATACTTTATCGAAGAAAAAGATACTATACATTGATGCAGTAAATGTTTCTCATACACGAACACAAATGTAAAGGTAACAAGATTGTTAGCAGGAAGAACATGATATTATTTTCTTTAAAAAGTTGTTGTCCTCAGAAAAAAAAGTTTGAGAAAAGTCAGCTGATAGCAGCATGGATTTTATACAACAGAATTATTTACATGACATCATGTTGGCACATTTTCAGGTGCTTGAATAGAAGGTAAAGGACGTGCAAGTGAATGTATGTACTGCCTGGCTTTTGTATATGGAAAGCCAGGTATCCGCAATGGCCTTTTCATGACTAGCCAAAAATGGCATTAAATAAAACCTATAAGATCTCGCCTGTTTTTTGGAATGGAACTTCTATTTACTCTGAGAATACTCATGATCAAGGCTTTTATGTTCTGATAGATTAATTCACCATGTACTCTTCAAATAATGATGCTGACTGGTTTCGTCGATCAAATTTTATCTGAAACTCTGTCTCTTCCTATTTGTATTTAATAAGATTTGTAGTTTAAAAGATCTTGCCTGTTATTTGGAATGGAACTTCTATTAACTCTGAGAATACTTATAATCAAGGCTTTTATGTTCTGATAGATTAATTCACCATATATTCTTCAAATAATGATGCTGACTGGCTTCGTCGATCAAACTTTATCTGAAACTCTGTCTCTCCCTATTTGTATTTAATAGGATATGTAGTTTAATAGCTAAGCAAGGTAGGCAGAGAAAGGCAGGTAGATGAAACTAGATAGGCGGGTAGATATTTTAGATGAAGAGAAGGCAGGTAGGTCATCTCTAGATTTATACATAAGCAGGTGGTAGTCCCTAGATATGTACATACGCAGGTTGGCCCAGGTAGTTGTCAAGATAGGCAGGTAGATTTATAAGTATAGCAGAGGCAGGCAGACTTAGAAATATTGAGGTACCATATAGATATCCAGTAGATATGAACATGTAGGTAGGGAGCCAGGTTCACACTTCGGTAGATATGAACGGGAAGAGCCAGAGAGTTTTTTGTTTTATCATTGAAAAAAGTCTCTTGCAGATTTCACCTTTATTTATTCATGTATAAGTGTAAATGAATTTAAAACGCTATGACATTTGAGTTTCATATTGTCATTGATGTTTTGTTTGTGCTGATCATGACTCAGGTTTGCAAGTGAACATCTATTACTCCAAACCAAAGGGCAAGATCTTTTATTGTTCTTAAGAGCCATCTTTTGAGATCATGAAAAGGGCATTTTGTAGTATGCAAGAACCATTTCAATTTAGTTCCTGTTTTTATATGTTATTCATGCTACAAACAACTGATATTTTACCTACATGTGGATTTTTCAGTCATGTATAATTGGTGCAGCTGCTGGCCAATATTTTTAAAAATAGAAATTTACTTTAAACGCAGCAAACATTCTCCATTTAAAAACAGAGGGACAAATGTCTGATAAACACCAATATCTAGTGTGTTCTCAAAATCTAATTTCCAGAGCTGGAATTTTTTTTTGGGGGGGGGGGGGGCCATGGTCATGAAATATTTGTGGAACATTTGACTCATTTTCTTGTAAAGATGTTATTAGTTTTCGTTTGGCTTATATGAAGGGACTAGAAAACATGATCGAAAGGAGGTAAATATTCAAAACTGACCATAAAGGCTTTACTAATGTTCGATTATGACATGCTAAAAACTTGCAGAAATGTGCCTGACTGTCCATTTTTGTTATGTAGAAATCCGTAAAGTTTTAATTGTTACAAATTAGCTCCCAGTTTTTTTAGTGCATATTTCCAGAGCAATTTGTGCACAGAATTCACGATTTATTTACTGGTATCAATTACATCACCAACTAATAAGATTTTATTTGCTTTCGGATGAACTATACGAAGATAAATTGTCCATCACTTGCTGCTGCTGTCTCATTGATCCAAAGGATCAAATTTGATGACAACAAGGTGAGAGATTACATCATATAACATTAGCCATTGAAGTTTATTTTCACAACTGAAAGACACCACCGTCACACTGAATTTATTTTGAGAAATTTTGTCATTTCATCTGTAATGATTGAATGCTTTACAGTATTGACTTGGGCATGCAGTATCAGATGTGGTGTCCATCATCTTTATTCAACACTGTCAAAGTACCATAATAGTGTGTGAAACTGTTGACTAGTGGATTAATAACATGACAAGCTTCCTCATATATATTCTGCTTTGTATGAAAACATGAACGGGATGAGAAAAAACATGGACTGACATAGATCATGTGGATACAGGAATGTATTTTTGTCTAAAATACAATGTTACCACATCTATGCAGAAACCCTACAAAACTTTATTCACATACTCGAAATAACTGATGACGGATCTTTTACTTTTGAGATATTTAGATACCAGGTTTGATCTTAGTAAATGATGAAAACCTGAGCAAAAGTAATTTTTGTTTGACTGGTGTTATATGCCTAACAAAAATTATATTTTATATATCTTAAGTATAATGACATAGTTAACCGATTATGTTTATTTCTTGACACTTATCTTCCCTTTTTTCAGAATTTGGCTCACGATTTTGCAGTTTCATCCGTTAAGATGGCATTATACCATTTCTACCCCCATTTCATCATGGGGATTTTCCTTGTCCTTTTCTGTAGATTCCTGTGTATGATGATGCTGACTGTCATTCTAATACCACTGACAGTAGTTTGTGGGATGGCACAACCTAATACAGCTCTTGAGGAATGCCTTCACTTGTAAGACAATGGTCAGTTATTTTTTCATTTGCATGAAACTTGATAACGTTGAAAAATAAGATTTTAGGGTTAGACAGAAACAGAGGCTGGATTCCTAAAAAATGTGCAAAGAATTTTAATTGTTCTATTTTGTATCTTTTTGGTCCAGGTGAACATAAAGGAGACATAACGTTGTACTTGAAGAGCTTCTCCAGTATATGAGTAAGTTCATTTTAAAGAGTGTTTTATATATTGAGGCTTTCAAATTCATCTTGTTTTAAAACTGGGGGTCCATATGGTAATAAATGAGAAGTTTCACTTTCGAGAATTATTGTAACATTTATGTTTTAAGGTGCTATTTTACAGTCCATACTGGATTTATTTGTATGTGGATTTCAGTTTTTTAATGTGCCTTATATATACAAGTTTTTCATGCTTTTAGGTTTATCTCACTTTTGTGCCACTTTCGAAATAAAGAACTTTTATTTCCTCGTAAAATAGCTTAAATGTTTAAAACTTTGTGCCAAGATTTTCTCTATCATAATGGGTTTGTATTAAATGACTAGTGAAAAACAATTGATGTTGAAAACGTTGTTCATTTCTCGGCTCCTAACGTTAAATGTGCACTTGTATCATTTGCACAGAAAGATAGTTTCCCTAAAAGGGTGTGTGATGGAAATGTGACTTAACGCCAAATGAGTATTGCCATTCTGTTGGGCAGTTTGATATGAACTGTCGACTTTTCTATGTGGGAAAAAAAGTAATTTGTTATCCCAATCTAGGGCGAAGCTCATATATTCCTACCGGGTCAGGGAGATGGTTTGTCCCTGCAATGAGTTTGAGGGTGACCAGGTTTTAGATTTTCCTGTATAGTTTAAATCGCATGTAGTATTCATCATTGTCTATTGAATTATTAAGACTGGCCTTGGGGGTGGGGGTGGGGGTATTTTCAGTGTTTGGCCCATACATTTGTGCTTCAGGTACTTTATTCAGTGCATATTTGGTGCTTCAGGACCTTATATGTGTTCATGAGATGTCACAAAACATGTATCTGCATAGAACTGTTAAGACGACATTGGCCATGTGTCCACTTGTTTGCTAGCTCATGTATGAAGTGTACAGTTACTCCCGAATAAATGTTAACAGCCAAACGCTTTTTTCGCGTTTTGCTGGTGTTTGGCTTGTGTTTGGAAACGTTTGAAAACGTTTGGAATGTGTTTGGAAAGTGTTTGGAATGTGTTTGGAAAGCGTTTGGAAAGCGTTTGGGAAAAATCTCAAACACTTTTACAAAACGTTCGAAGACTTTCATAAAGCTACCGAACACTTCTTCAAACGCGTTCAAACACTTTCCAAACGCGTTGAACAATTACCCGAACGATTTCAAACACTTCAAACACTATGCATTTCAAACACTTCCATTTAAATGATGAAGAATCTCCAAACGTATTTTCAACAGGTCCAGCAATATATGATGTACCTACATGTAAATGTGCACTTATCCAGCATTATAGGTTGTATATAGAATATATAAGTTGGACGATTTATATGTTTATAAATGGTGACGTCACACTCCATGCATACTAATGAGTTGGCCGGCCCTGAGCTCACATACAGCCTGGCCAGCGGAGGTTTTACAGTGTTGTGTGACAGTGCGGCTTCCATAAGAGACTATATATGAATTCTTCTGGAAAATTAGTGACTGTTGGCTTTTTGGTACTGCTCATGTCTTACCTGATACAGTGCAGCAGTTGCTTAAAAAAACACGAACGCCCTGGAGGTCGTTATTGCAAGTATTTGAACATGGGTGAGGACAGTAAAAGAGCCGCCATGGCCCAAGGCATACTGACCACTGGGAAAACAGACAGTGATTACGCAAGCTTGTTCCCAGGTGTTGACGCAAGTGATATACCTGACAGGGATTCCAAGGACTACATAAAGTTTCTTGAAGATCAAGTGAAGACCAAAGAAGACAAAATTGTGAAATTACAGTATACTCGCCAAGTGGAAACACTAGAAAAAAAGTTGCTGAAATTGAATTTGGATTTGTCTTCACAGTCTGCTGGGGCGTCAAAGTCAGCCAGTGCACCAGATGACATCAGTGACGACAATGCGTTTATAAGGCAGGATTCTGTGTTGACCAGTGTTTTGTCATGTAGGTCTTCAGTTAACCCAGGCAGAGCGAGTTTTGTCAGGAATACACAACGTGAGGAGGAGGCAAAGACAAAATTACTCAGTAAGTTGAAGCCTGAATCATACATAGATGACATGAAATCGCCTGAAAAAATGACCTATAGGCAATTAATGCATGGAATGACCGGAGTTCTACAGTTTCTGAATTCATTAGGATGTGATATTTCTGGTTACTGTGCTCACATGTCTTTTGTTACAAAAAAAGCGGCCATGAACATATATGTCACTGAAGCATTGTACAGGTATGATGCTCATGTCACCAGAAAGGTGATCAACAGTGAATTGAGTGATTGGGTTGGCGCTGATCCTGAAGCGGTCGCCATGCATCTTGGAGTGGACGCTACATATGCAGTGCAGTCCGCGGCGACACGTAACCGCACTACAAATAGTTGTTTCACATTCAAGGACTTTGAGAATTGGCCCAAAGATATATGCTGGCTGTTTAATTATCAGAAATGTTATTTCAAAAACTGTAAACGGCAACATATTTGTGGGAAATGCCGAGCTGTCGATCACATGGCCAAAATTTGTGGTGGATCGGAGGAAGGATCTTCTGATACCTTAAAACAAAGCGATAAAGAAAAAAAGTGACTAGTTTCGCATGATATGCCCGCTGCATCTAGTGATCCTTCATGTGTGATAACAGACAAAAATTTTGATATCTTGGTACAAAACTGTTTCCAGTCTAGTAATAATCATTTCGTGGAAGGCGTCCACGCTCAATTAAAACCGGCCGCATGGGCTACAGCTTTATTTTACAACGGTAAGTGGGATCATGACGCCCACTTCATACTCGACGGAGTTTACAATGGGTTTCATATCGTTGACCCCGATGCTGAAATTCCTATTTACGACTGTAGGAATTATCGGTCTTGTTATATTGACAGTAATGATAGAAAGTTGTCCGACCTTCTCATCAATGAATCAAACGATGGTAAATTAACCATATTGACAACTCCACCAAGATGTGTACATGCCATGGGGGTTTTGAAAAAACCAGGTGGGGACATACGACCCATCACGGATTGCAAGCGTCCTTTATTTCGCTCTGTGAACAATTTTACAGAAAATGTTTTTTGGAAGTTTTCATATATCACTATTGACAATGTAGTGTCCAGCTTAAAGCCAGGCATGTACATGTGCGTCATTGACATAAGGGCAGCATACAGATCCGTGTTAGTACATCCTCATGATCGTCAGTTTTTCGGATTATCTTGGTGCTTTGCGGACACCCCTGTTTTTTTACAGGATAATTTTCTTTGTTTTGGAGCTAGGGCTGCTCCTTTCGTTTTCAGCCGCATATCCGACTCTGTCTCACGTATGATGCAGTCTAGAGGTATCATATGTTACGATTACTTGGATGATTATATACTTATGTCTGAAGACTACGAGTCTTGTGACAATGCGCAACATCAGCTTATCAGCCTCTTACGATCGTTAGGTTTTTACATAGCATGGGAAAAGCTCACAAATCCCAGCAAAGTGTGTCGTTATCTTGGTATAGACGTTGATTCCTCGTCAATGCAACTTCGGTTACCTGCAGATAAGGTAGAAAAACTTTACAAAGAACTAGAGTTTTGGAGTAACAGGATATATGCTACTAAAAAGCAAGTTCAACGCTTGTGTGGTATACTAAGTAACTGCGCCAAGGTGGTGCGCGGCGGACGTTTGTATATGCATTACATGTTGGACTTTCTCAGGGCATTCAAGCTGAGAAAAAGACTCAAATTGCCGCTTACTTTTTTCGAGTACTTAATTTGGTGGAAACAATTTGCGGCGGCTTTTAATGGTTGTGCCGATATAATCAACCAGTGCAGCAAAGAATTTGAGTTGTATACAGATTCTACCTTATCGGGGTTTGGGTGTGTGTGCCAGGATGATTGGATAAAAGGATATTTTTGTCCAAGTGACAGTGACCAACTGCAATATGTTTCTCAGGATGAACATATGTGTCGCCTCTATGTGCCGGTGGAGCATATGGGCAATATAAACGTGTTAGAGTTACTGGCAGTGTACGTCGCAATTCAAATATGGGGACATAAGATGGCCTCTTCCAGAGTCATAACAAATTGCGACAACATGCAAGTGTTATGCATGTTACAAAAAAAACGATCCAAAAATGACTTTGCTGCTTACGTTTTGCGCTCAATTTTTTGGATGTGTGCATATCATAATATATATTTGTCTCCTAGTTACATATGCTCACGTTTCAATGTACACGCAGATGCGCTTTCAAGGGACTTAATTTGATTTTTTTTTCTCCTCAATTCTAGATCTGGACAGTCAAGTGGATCATGTTCGCAGTGAAGCTTTTGCATTAGCCACAAGGCGATCAAGACAGTCTCAATGGAATAAATATTTTGAATTTTGTAAGTGCTACAATATAGACGCTTTTCCAGTTACACCAGATAATGTCTGCAGATTTTTGGTCTTTTCTGCTACACGTGTGTCATACATAACGTAAACAATTATGTTTCCGCGCTAAATGTTTTGTGTAAGTTAAACAGAGAAGATATGGATCTCAGGCAAGATTATGGAGTCAAATTAACGTTGCTGGGCCTGAAGAGGTTATTAGGAGATATGTCTAGCCCTAAGGATCCTTTATTTCCATGTGACTTGGTGAGAATTTTTGAGTTTGTTACTTTAGACGATCCACGTGAACTATCGGTGTGGCTAACTGTTGTTTTATGTTTTCGATCTGTGTTAAGAAAAGGCCATTTTCTCACTACAAGTGATAGCGAGGTACATCTGTTAAAAGTACGTGATGTCAAATTTCACCCTTGGGGTGTTATGTTTAATATCAAAAGTTCAAAGACCATTCAGCATAAAGAAAGATCATATAATGTGCCTATTACATATTGTGAAGGGTATATGTGTGCGGCTACTCATCTTCGTGTCTACTTGCAAAGATTTCCGAGGTGCCAGGCTGACCCCTTAATTGGTTTGAATAGTGCAGGGGAAGTTTGTACTTTGGATTATACTTATGCTTTAAAAACCTTAAAATATTGGTGCAGTTGCGCGGGGATCATCAAAGAGATTGGATTTCATTCTCTTCGGCGAGGAGCAGCGTCGTACATGAGTTCTATTGGTATACCCATCCAAGATATTCAAAAGTGTGGTGATTGGCAGAGTCTATGTGCGTTGCAGTATCTTTCAGCCACAAATGAGCATAGATTAAATATTGATCGCCAAGTTGCCATGAATTTAAATAATTTTTCCCAATAACTTACCCGCCTCCACATACCTATTCTGTGGGTTTGGGGGGCTGATTTGCCCAGCTATTACTTAGTGGCAAATCTCGGTGTTTGCGTTTAATTATTTCACACTCGTTTGATTACATTACCCTGTGTTTTGACAGTTTGAGTATTTATAGAATATATAAGTTGGACGATTTATATGTTTATAAATGGTGACGTCACACTCCATGCATACTAATGAGTTGGCCGGCCCTGAGCTCACATACAGCCTGGCCAGCGGAGGTTTTTTTTTTTTTTTTTGGTTTGTTTGTTTAATAAAAAAGGGGGCTGATTTGCCCAGCTATTACTTAGTGGCAAATCTCGGTGTTTGCGTTTAATTATTTCACACTCGTTTGATTACATTACCCTGTGTTTTGACAGTTTAAGTATTTATATTTATATAAAACACGATCCAAATACGTTTACCCAAGTGTCTAATTCAACTAAAATTAATTAAAGACTTAATCCTTCATTTAAGATGTCATGAATACCTCATCTTTCAAAAACTGTTTCGGAGTAAATCCATAGGCAATATCATGATCAGATCATGATTCATGATCTGATCATGATATTGCCTATAAATTTACTCCGAAATAGTTCCTAATTTTTAATTAAAATATATATACTTACTCCAAGGACCAATGGAGTATAGCCTGGCTTACTCCACTGGAACTAATTCTATTGCTTGGCTTGGTAAGCGAAACAATACTTAAATTGAGCTGCTTCTGTATTTCCATTCGAAATTTTAAACGTTAGCCTTTTTTCAAGAACTTCACTTTCAGAAAAAGTATGATAGCGACTGGATATATTTGCTACTGAAAGATCTGTAACTTTATAGTAAATGAAGTGTTAAACCTGTTAATGTAGGCGTATTATTTGTTTTCTTCTACCTATACTTATTTTCTACCTTAATTAGGTATGACCATGTCATAATATTGTTAATTACCAGTAACAATATAAATATAGCAGTTAAAGGTGACAAATACATATTTCCAGGAATTATTTGTTACTAACTCATTTTTTCTTTTCTTCATTTCATGTTAATTTCAATCATATATAAAGCGGAATTTGATTTGTGGAGCCCAGATTAGTGAATTAGTGATAAGCTTTTTAGACACTTGTTAAAAGATATTCCTGTCATTAGAATTAGATTACCAAGTGTACATGTACATGTATCACATACGTTTGGCGCAAAGTGTAAAGTGGTTGAAAGCGTTTGGAAAAGTGTTTGAAAACGTTCGGCTTTCACCAAACGCGTTCGGCAAAGTATTTGAAAGCGTTTGGGAAAGTGTTTAAAAGCGTTTGGAAAAGTGTTTGAAAGCGTTTGGCAAAGTGTTTGAAAGCGTTTGGGAAAGTGTTTCAAAGCGTTTGGAAAAGTGTTTGAAAGCGTTTGGAAAAGTGTTTGAAACGTTCGGCTTTCACCAAACGCGTTCGGCAAAGTATTTGAAAGCGTTTGGGAAAGTGTTTAAAAGCGTTTGGAAAAGTGTTTGAAAGCGTTTGGCAAAGTGTTTGTAAAGCGTTTCGAAAGTGTTTGCAAATTGTTTGCTACGCGTTTGCAAAACGTTTGACTTTCACTGAAAGTGTTTGGGAAACGTTTGGGAAACGTTGGTGCGTTTGGCGTTTGTTAACTTGAACGCGAGCGTAACTGTATATGGTGCTGCAGTAATTATGAAGTATATACCTAATAGTTTGCTGTGAATGTTAAATAAAAAGGATCTATAATATGTGACTTGGATTTCATTTGTCAATTAATCATGCTTTGTTTTTGTGCTGTTGATTTTTAGGCCTTTTCCTGTATTTTTTGGTGGTGGTGGTGGTGTTGTTGTTGGGATTTTCTTGGCATTTTTGTTTTTGTTTTTGTTGTTGTTTTTTTTTAATTTTTAGCATTCAGTATTACCACTTGGCACTTGAAAATGTTTAAAAGCGTCTTCATTTTCGAATTTTTTTTCCTAAGGTTTCATACTGATAAGATATTTCCATTGCATATGTTTATTACAGAATGTGACCATTGTTTATCAGGTGTTTTTTTTTCGGTATTTACAATATATATATATATATATATATATATATATATATATATATATATATATGTGTGTGTGTGTGTGTGTGTGTGTGTGTGTGTGTGTCTTATTGTGACTACAATGCTCGTTTTGTCTGTGCTCTACTCATATTTAGAATAAGTCATAATATTCTTCTGCTATATAAAGCCACAGTGGTATACTATACAGTCATTTAAAAATGTTCCACGTTGTTTTCAGCCAATACATTATACGGTTGCCGTCACGATATTTTGCTCTGTCCATCACACCAGGGAGGTATATGTCTCCCTGATCACACAGATCAGTCAAAACATCGATATGAAAATGTGCGATTCTCTGCCTTTATATAGAGATATCGAATGCAAGATTACATTACACCAAAGCGTTTCGTGCTATTTTGTATTGCTTTCGCACTTTTTTCACTCTACATTAAATCACCCGCGGTCTATTACCATGTAGGATTGTACAGGATATGTGCCACGGGAAAGGCCCTGTTTTTTATTACTTCCAGGATTAGAAAAAAACCCTCAAATGTACACAGCTGTTTTAGGATAGGGGTAACAATTTGAATGAACTGAATATCTTATTCATTTTTGAAACAAATGTATACAATTTGGATATAGGAGTAAGTTCTTTGGAGTAAGTTCTTTGGGTGGAATTCTTATGAAAAGTTAGAATATGCTAAAACTTGTTTAAAATTGGACTGTTGGTTTCCAAAATGCACCAGGATGCACCAATGCAGCACTCCTTTCAACACATTACAGGATTAAGAAAGGGTACCTTTTTACATCTGGTGAAGGATTAAGATAGGGTATTGTATAAACATGTCCGAGGCACACACCCTCCCTGATGTTAAGTATGTGCACCCCCCCCCTTATTAAATCACTTCCGGCACAAACTGATGAATCGTGTAAGTCACACGAAGTTTACAAAATTGGTCTCAACATAAAATTACATCATGAATGTGATAGTTACAAAATGATTGTATGTGGACAATGAACTTGTGATGAATAAATTGTTTTTAATATTGCATCCGTTTCTGTTTTTTTTATTTACCTGTTCAATGTTACACTTATGATGTTTGAAAAAAAATATTAGATACAAAAACCAAAACCATAATAGTGAAGTCTTTCATCCTATGAAATTTTAAATATTGCTGCAAATCTAACATTTTTGCTCCAGAGCCAATAACAACAAAGTGGAATCCATTTTTAAACGCTCTCTGAAATTTACACCCAGTGATATTAACTCAACATGTGAAACTGTTAAAACAAACAACAAATTGACAACCTAAGAAATTGATAGACTGCACTTCATTGTAAAAGACGTCTGTCAAATCCAAAATGGCCCAGCACGCAAAATATTCCTACGTTAAAAAAAAAAAAAAAAAAGGAATCGGGCACTGTACTCTACAAATGCCTTAAACCTAGACGTTCAACAGTACAGAAAGATAATTAGGAAGCATTCCTTCTCAAGAAGCCCTGTCTGATATGAATGGGTATGTTTTTACAGTGGTAATTTTGGTGGTTTTCATGTTTATGTTCATATCATTTCACCTCCCCGTGGATATAAACCAGTAAAGCCCGTGTCCTATGCAACATAAACTGCGTGGCTTTGCCGCCCTCCACACCTCCCCCCTCCCCCCGCATGTAATTCCTCTTCCTAAAACCAAATCTCCCGCGCCAAGTGGTCCGTCATTCATTCATGTAATTACGCATTTCTAATGTATTATATATTAACTTCTGTATTCTGTGCTAGCCTTTTCCTCTTGTATGTCTTATTCGTGTGTTTCAATTTTTCAAATGTAGACTACTAGGCTATACCTGTATTTCCAAGAGACTATTTGATTTATTAGTTGTTAATGTGATGTAGGACCTAAATATTGCTGGCCAGAGCCACATGTGCGATTGTAATACCTTTTTTTAGTGCAAGTACCTTTTTATACAATACGCGTCTTCTTATTTATGTTAATTGATCTATGTATATTTTTTCGTCTCTATGATTATCTCATTAGCGGTGAAAGTGGCAATCTGCATCTGCTGATGTTTATTCATGATCGACTTGAAAAAAAGATTGATTGATTGACCGAAATCAATTATTCTAGTGTTCCTATACTTTGCAATCGTATTTCCAGGTTCTAGTAGAGTGAATTTTTCATTAAAAAACATTAACAAAATTTAGAACTTTAGCTAATTTCTTAAATTTAAATTTCTTTGAATTCTACATAAGTGAGAAAAGTCTTCGCTTATTTAGAGAAATTGAAGTTTTAATTTCTATTTGTTACAATTTCTGCAGCTCAAAATCTTCAAAACGTAAAAGTATTGCACCTAAACATTTAACATCTTTTATTCACAAAATGCAGCATCTTTTTTGACAAATTCAAGAAGCACATTGCAAAGTTAACGTAGTGTGTTTCTTATGTTTCATTCGATTTATCAAGGAACATTACGAGTAACAATTTCATGTTATTTTCGCTTAGGATATTTAGTAATTTCTTGAAGGGTGCTTATTCATTATGGATTTTAATTATCGTACTCTGAAAATGCTAACCTTCGTGTGACGTTTACCAGCTGGCACCATGTGAGACATTCATATTGTTTGCAGTGCTGCTTGATCTGTGTTAATCACGAAGGAAGTGCCGTACTTACGAGCAGAGCTTGCATAAAATAAATGTAATAGCAAAACATGTACGTTGCTTTTGCCAAAATTAGCAACCTTAAAAAAAAAAACTAATATGTCATGCATGTTTCACAAACACACACTAAATGCATTCACTGAGATCGATATGAAAATATTCATGTGCTAGGAATAAATATTTATTCACACAAATAGTTGTAATACCCTTGGGTTTTTCATCATTGCGCACGTATCATTGCGTCTAATCGTCTCTTTTGCTTGGCAACAAAGTCATAAATTTCGACGGGTTATGTTGCTTATTCATTTCAGCAACCTCAGTTTGCCTATGTTCATTTTAATCGTTTCCAATTCTCTATTCTATGTACATGTACATCATGTTATGGTTGTCTAGAAGCAAACATGTAGCTACATTGCCATTATTTTGTTGAAATTGATACCAATAGGTGAATTTAGAAAACGATACTATCCTAGTTGTCCAAATGGTAAATAAGCCACATTTTTTTTTTTAAGGTGAGAAATTATTTTGGAAACCAGGGCCCCAGGCGATACTCACTCTGCACACGGGTTAATTGGCTGTCATGGCATGTAGTATATTTATAAGATTACTACTTCTTTTTAAGGTTCCGCCCCATGGGGGGGGGGCACTATATGTTCTCGTGTTGTCCGTCAGTCCGAACTTCCGTCCGTCCATCCGAAGGTGCACATTCTCGTTACCGAGATATCAACAGAATGCCTCTATGTATTTTGCTCAAATTTGGCAATATACTTTTCTTACCTAGCAAGATGAACTGATTGGATTTTAGTCTCACCATAACCTAATTTGAGCAAATGTGGTCTAATTACATGCTCGTTAGGGCTTGTTACCGCAATATCTCCAGAATTCCTCGATGTCTATTGCTTAAAATTTGCAGTATGCGTATCTAGCATGCCAAGATGAACTTTTGGTGTCACCACGACCGAATTTGAGCAAATGGCAGAAGTTTTTGGTGTCACCATGACCTAATTTGAGCTAATGGCAGCTTTTTTCCCTGGCGGACCCTTTGCGTTGAAGGTATGTTTAGTTTCATTATTAAAACGCTTTTTGCACCTTCAAACGTGACTTTAGAATGGCCACTTCTTACTGCGTTTTTTTATACACGTGGAGGCCTTTATATGTTTTTTTTTTTGGCGGGGGGTATATCAATGATAATATCTGACATTTCGCATTGTACTAGGAGTAAGTAAAAACTATTAACCATGTGCCATAGCTTTAATAACAGCAAGCACCTCCATGATAATACATGTATATATTACATGTCCAAAATGTAGAATCTCTTTTAAGCTAGAAATTTAAGACTACTTTGAGTCATTAGAAAAACAACAAGTAAGCTACATGTAGGTCCAGACATACCTTTTTAATATAAAAAATTAACGTCGTTGAGAACATATCCCTTTCGGGTTATTCATAATTATATGGGGCAGCGGAAGTCTCGCGCGCGCGCGCGCGCGCGTGTGTGTGTGTGTGTGTGTGTGTGTGTGTGTGTGTGTGTGTGTGTGTGTGTGTGTGTGAACATAAGCATATTGATGTGACTCACATCAATATGGTTATTCTTTCAAAACAGTTTCCTTGGGTCCCGTAAAGAATACTTTAGTCCTGGACTTCCCTACATATGCACGTGTGTGTGTGTGTGCGTCCACATCCCCTTGAGGCTGATACTATGATTTAATTAGCCTTTCGACGATTTATCAGAAAATGTAGTTTAAAGGATGTACAGAAAATGTAAAACATAAGCGTCCGTTTTCGCCTTTGCCTACCATCTATTGGCCACGTGACATGTCTCCTGTCTTCTTTCATTCTTTGTGCCGTTGGGCACAATAAACTACATTTACAATCGCTAAATTTTAAGATTAGGGAGATCAGATTTTTCCTTTGCGTCATTGCCTCATTTAAACAGAGGTTTTTTGGCAGGTTGTAAACTGATATTTATTCAGATAAATGCAAATATATGTATTGAACGCCCACATATCGATTGACATGCTACAGACGTGAACATGATAATATAATATATCAAAGGATATGACATATATATATACGTATATATATAAATATATGTATATATATATGTATATATATATATATATATATATATATATATAGAGAGAGAGAGAGAGAGAGAGAGAGAGAGAGAGAGAGTCCTTTAAAATATAAATGTTTTTGTACAAAGACGCTAACATATTGTAAACCACCCGGCCTGACTGCGTGGTGTTGACCAGGTAGTATTACACAAGGATGGAAAAACAACTTCCAGGTTCAATCTCCAGTTCAAATTCTTTATTCTCGCTCCTTGTACAGCAATAGATCTCCCAATCTGGTTAGGCTCCTTGGGTCACGCTCTCTTATAGCTGAGAGAACAAGGTCTGCCTAGCATGGCAAATGTTCCTCCTTTTATACACAGGTATCAGTCAGACACAGTGGAAAATCCCATGAAAATCTGCTACCCAGCACTTCTATCTGCCTACAACCAGATACACCCAGTTAAATCCTGTTAAAATTAAGTTTCGAGTAAACAAGACATGATTCAGTGATGTTAAAACCCTAAAATATGTTTCTACTTGACTGTACACTGGCTCCCCTTATCAGTTATTGTGTATATGAAATTTGCCCTCCTTCAATTTTCATACCGGAAATGACATTTCAGGGTGAACAAGTTCACTCACAAACATGATAGAAAAAAACTACCTATTTATATGTACAGACTTGTCATGATTAATACAATTTCAATCCGAACTTGAAAGATCATTTTATCAATTCTACAAAGAAGTAATTCCAATTTTATACAATACATTTCCATGTACTGTACAACCTCCAATCCATCACTGTCATGTATAACTGGTATATTGTAAGTCCGCCACACATCCTGGACTAATTGGATCATTATTTTACTGACTGAGATAATGACTCGGTGCATCTAGATTATGTTCTTGCACAATTCCTGTTCTGTTTTTAACAATCTGGTATTTCTTCTGTGTCAAACAATGATTCACAATAATATATTTCACATTTGGATTTGGTCTAGTGGATATGTGCGTTTCCCATTTCAGCTAGGCGACTGGTGTCAAAAGTTGCAGGTTTGAGTCCCGCTCGTTCCGAACATAAAATATATATTGTCGGCATTTCCTAAATGCTGGTGGATTTAAGTCCCCGATGCTGGAAATAAATGCCGACGCAGTAAATATACTGCAAAACCGTGTTGATATGGCACTCGCACATAACTACCTCCATTGAGCCATTCTTTTTTAAGAATGGGGATTTGGTCTAGTGGATATGTGCGTTTCCCATTTCAGCTAGGCGACTGGTGTCAAAAGTTGCAGGTTTGAGTCCTGCTCGTTCCGAACATGAAATATATATTGTCGGCATTTCCTAAATGCTGGTGGATTTAAGTCCCCGATTCTGGAAATAAATGCAGGTTCGAGTCCCACTCGTTCCGAACATAAAACAATATTACTGCATTTACGCTCTGGGTATTTCCACTGTTCTGCCAAAAATTCAACAAGGTTTAGGGAACTTTCACTCTAATTCCCCTCTCCCAAATATAATTTCCAATAACAATTCTTCATGGTTACTCTGTGAGCCAACCAGATTTACAATATTTCCCCTAAAGTAATCCCCTGGGGAATTTCCCGACTTGAAAACTTTTACCTCTCTTCTAATCTTAAGTCTGGGGTAAAGACTTTACCATATGATTTCTATACATTTTGACATCATGGTCTTTTGTCAATTGTAATTCCTTTATTTTGCATGTTACATAATGGCCTATCATAGAATTTAAAGTTACAAAGACCTTTATGCCTGAACACGTGTAGGTCTAGATATCACGCCTTTTTCTAGGTCACTTCAACCACAATGGTAATAACTGACATAAGTGCTTCACGTCCATATTGATTTAGCTATTGCCCCTTGAAGGTGCCTTACGTTTGTTCTGCACTTGTTTTCCAGCTGATGAACAAAATTCATGTGAACCTATTCCAATAAAACTAAGATGTGCAATCGATTATACACCACTTTATGTCCACACGATAGTCGTGCATTAAGTTTAAGAATATTACAATGCCTTTATTCAAATGTATTCAGTCCAATCGGTTTCAAGGTATGCTGTGTTTACTTTCCATTTTTTTTCTCTTGTTTCTGGATAGTTGATGCCCTTGAATCTTTTTTGATAGACACAGAGCCCTTTTCTATGGGGAAAAAGCAGTGTCCAGAGCACTATCCCTTCTCTGAGCACTGCCCGCTTTTTCAAGGGCATCGTGTCCTAGTAGAGGCATGAGCTGAGGTGCAAGTTGGCATGGTCTGAGATTGGCCATGCTTCACTTGGGCTCTGTGGAACAAGGAGTCAGGCAACTTCTGACCCTGCAGGTAGGCATCCCTCAACAAATGAAGGTCGCACTCCAAGGTACATAGAGTCCAATCCTGGTGATAGACTGCCCATAACAACCTAAGTCCTTATGAGTAATGCTTAGTCTAACCAATCCTGCACTGCCTTCTTGGTGTGCACAAAGCCCTTGAGGTCAAGCAGGAGAGACCTCAGAGCAACCAACAAGACATTGGAGTATAATGCTGCCAGGACGGATCACCTGGTATCCTCCTCCGATCGTCTGAAAGTGTCAGCAGATGTTGTGATGGACTTTGGCTGCCAAGCATCAAACTCCTCCCAATTCAGGTCCACCAACAGTAGATGGGAAGGGAAGATCTGCTTGGGAACAGAATACCATTGCCTCTGGATGTCTGGCTTTGGGAGGAGTCACCCCTGCCTCAAGTAGCTGCATGTCAGCGGCTCTATGGAAACCCATGTATTGTGAGTCTGAGCCATGAGCTGGTCATAAATCTCGGCTACAAAGGGCAAAAAATGAATGGTAGTACATTGCCACATGTTGTCCAGAGACAAGCCCGGACTAGACAGGACAGTGCAACAGTCTCACACCTCTCCTCCTCTGGTGCCACCACAGCTTGGTTGCCAACTAGGTTCCAGATGAGAGCTTTGACATGTTTAAAGCCATATGGAGGGTGTGGGGTGGTGCCCAAGGTTGTAGCATGCTTTTCCACAGGCCCCACATTCACCATCGAGCTTGGCTACTTGGGGCGTAAATGGTGTGATGGTGGAGCCTTCAACTTTAGCTGGGATCTTCTAACAGACGCATCCAAAAACAGAAGGTCATCTTCTGCGTCAACGTTGAGGTCCAAAGACTCAGGACACTCAAGGGGAGCAGTGAGACTCAAGGCCACATTGAACTACGAATCATCCTTGGGTGATGGGGCAGTTGCTTGTGACAGCAGAGGATCTGTCATCACACCAGGTCTGGGGGAAGCAAGGACTTTTGCAGAAGTTGTCACAGCCTCAGACACTGCCTTTGATTGCTCCGCCCACATGGGGGCTGGAGAGGCGGGCTTCCAGCAGACTGGTAGCAGGGGAGCAAGTGGTCACCAAGAGGGAACTTTGCTGGCCAGAGGGAACCTGCTTAGTCTCCACAAGACTTGGCTGAGGGACCACAACTGCTGCTGACTGAGAAATCAGTGGGATGGAGGGAGCCTGAAGGAGTTCTGGGAACTCCCGGGCCTCAGAGCCAAGAGAATGCTGACTCAAGGCAGAAGCAGCAAGCTGCTGTGCCGACAGAGTCTGCTCAGGCTCGGCCGCAGTGGCGGCAACAGCGGAAGAAGACAATGTCTCCGACTGCAAACACTGATCCTTGCACAGCTTTGGTTGCCTCTCAAGAGAGACAGGCAGGGTACCTGGCTCAAACGCAGGGACAAGTAGTATTGTTATCAGCTCACGTCAGGGCAGAGCTGCCAAGGGTGCAGGAGGCAAAGCTGGCACTGCAGCTGGAAGAACTAAAGGTGGCACTTGTGTCACAGGAGGGGCGCTACCACTGTAGATAAAAAGCCACTGATGGCAGAAGGCACCACCACAGGCTTGGGTGCCACATGGGGCCTGCATCTGGGTACTCTTAGCCACAGACTCCAAGGCAAAAGCAGCCCTCTGGTCAGTGACTAGAGAAGCAGCAGTTGTCTGGGGTACAGCTGGGTGCTTCTAACCTCCCAAAGGCTATCTCTTGCTGCTTGACTTACCACCGCGATGTGTTTTCTCCTTACTGCCCTGCCAGGGTTTCTGGTGTAGAGACATCTGCCACTTAGCCTAAGGACCAACCACCTGGGAACATCTATACTTCTCATGTAGAGTTGCTGGCCAGGACTCATCAGAGTCAGCTTCAACAACTCTTCATTTGGCAGCTACGGCCTGCCACCTACACCTCACATAAAGACTCTTCCTCCAGGTCTACTCAAAGAGCAGCCATTGGTCCTCTCCTCAATCCTTGCAGTTTTTGCAAGTTCGTTCACGAGAACAAACCTGATGCAACTGGAAGTGATAACCATAGCAATGCTGATGATAATCCCAGGCTGCCATAAAGTGAGTTCAGCTTCTGCCCAGGATTCAAGAAGGAGGTAGTTGAAGTGGTCACTGGATCAACATGCATGGCTTGCTGCCAAAGGGTAGCAATTGCCTGGTGTACACTATCTTCCTGCTCTCTGCAATCATCTTTAAAGTCTGGGTTTCAAGTCAAGTGACCAGCTCTACTTCCAATCATTTCAGAGGTATTTGCAGGACACATATCAGCTATCAAGGCCTCTAAAGAATCCCAGACTGCTAATAAATGCTTTTCTGCACAAGAAAATGTGTGTGAAGCACCAAAACAGTTAGCATGGAAAAAAAGTTCCCGGAGTTTCAACTCATAAGAGCAAGTCAATAATGGCACCCAAAAGAAGAAGGATAATAGGGGAACTTGTGCATCAATAGTCATCATCGGATCCACAGTAACCAAGAGATGGCACCATGAGACCGTCAGGTTTTCAGAATCGAATGAACTCATCTCTTGCATGTACTGAGGTCTTAGCAAGTGGTGGTGGAGAGGTAAAGTTATGTAACTAATATCTGTCTAAGGCTGGGTAAAGCCTTTGAATATGTAATTACTATCGGCACTCTGGTATTTCTTTTATGCATACTTTTTTCACTCTGTATTCAATAATTCTGCTCTTTTCATTACAGAAATTCATATAGGCATGGTGTCTGTCTTCCAATCATTTAATTTTTTCATAAATTATTTTTAAACCAATTGTTTTCTGTCTGCAAAATTCAAGTTTATCCAGCTTTTTAAATTGTTCATTAACTCTTCTTCTTCTATAGCAAAGTCTTTCTAAGTGTTCTTTGATCTTGAAATTTTGGTCATCAGTCACTTTTTTTAATAAGTAATGCATGTGTAACCCCAGTGGAATGATTACACACACACACACACAAACACACACCTATATATATATATATATATATATATATATATATATATATATATATATATATATATATATATATATATATATATATGTATGTATGTATGTATATATACATATATATACATATATATACATATATATAAATTTCTGTGTGTGTATGTGTATCCAAGAAATTAGGGGCATAGAACATGAGATAGATATTGATTGCAAAAAAAATTGATATAATCTCTATCACCCTCTAGTGCTGGTTGAAGTTTTAGTGGATGGAAGTATTCATAGTTATTTACTTTGATATTTCTCAAAAACCACCATGGTTTTGTGATACTCCGCATAAACCAGTCGGACCTTCCATGTAGTGAGAGTATTTCTGTTTTACCAGATATACATTTAAGAATAGTTGGTACGGCAATTTCTAAATATACTTTAGCTTTGCTAAATATGGCTTCAATCTCCATATATGACATCCATAAGCGACGTGGCAGATACAGTAAATCCCCAGCTCCCTTCTGTCCATAAACATCACAATACTTTTTTGTACATCTTAAGGCACGTTTACAACGTTCAACCACTGGCGAGTAACTCTGATCGTCAAGTAAAGCTTTTAACCCCTTGACAACTGTGTTTGAATAATGATCAATAACCCACCATGTATTTAGTTGATATTGATTTACTACTTTGATGCTTTTGCGATACAGCCACGTCGGCTGGTAAGTCACATACCATGGGATGTCCCTTGGTCTCAAATATGGCATTTTTGGGCTGATATATATGTCGTCTACTTTCATCAGTATACCTGTGATGTTGCTTGACCTGTACTTCCGGATTGCTGTAGACATACAATTGTAGAGAAGCTGTGCATCCAGATGCCCCGAGTGATAATTAGGGTAGGTGATGAATGAAATGTTATACCTTATGATGTAGGATTTATGGATTCGTCTCGGTCCACAGTACAATATATGCTTGAAATGACTTCTATAAAGTAATTCCAAGTAAGGGATAAATGTAAACATCGGTGGGTTAAACGCAATCAAGAGGAGAAAATCGTCATGTCTTATCCATGGATTACGCAGACATTCTGCTGAGTGCACAGAATATGGACATTCATTTTTCATGATTGACTCGGATGCTCCTAAGTCAAAGACTACAGGTGGTTTATTGTGATCCTTTGCAAGATAATAGATGTGTTTACCACGACACTTTAAAGGCTGTATGTGTTTTAAATGGCGTGTCAACTCCTTAGGTTGCATTGATATATTCTGAAAATTAAATGACATGTAATGAAAGTCGTGACGGTTTTTAGGCTAGTGATTTTATTGAATTTGTTTTAGTTTAGAAAATTCCATACAAACATATTTCATTGATAGGTGATAAATGCGTTTTAAAAGCTCTATCTGCACAAAAATATTGCTCTTTTCAGAAAAGAAACGAGTCATTAAAATGCTTAGCTTTAGGCTAATAAATGCATAGACAGGTTCGTAAACTAACAGTTCACAGCACAGAAATTAGGTGTATTTAACAAAGTACTTTCATTAACAGTGCAGACATAACATTCCAGAGTGGAAAACTTAGGCATTTGCCATATTTTACAGCATCCTCGCCAGTGCGTTTACTAAGATTTACAGTGTACACACAATGGTATTAAGTATATTTTCATTGCACCTACAAGTGTACACACAGCCGGCTTTTACTGCATAAATTGTACAGCGGATACACCAGGGCATTTAGTACATTTTACAGTACTGGTGCAGGTCCATATGTTTCTTTTCGATTGTATCTTTTTATGTATAGTAAGACAAATGTATCTATCCTTGTCAGGCAACCACGGTCTGAACAAATGGTTATAACGCTTTTAAATAACAAGAATTGGTAGATATAGACTTACATAACGGACGTTTTATGTCAATGGTTGAAAAGGATTACTAAGACTTTTGCCTTTTAATTACATTATGTCTCCACAGGACTGGACTAAAACACTCACTCACTGACTCACTCACTTACTCACTCATTCGTGTGTATTAATGTTTCAAATGAAAAGGTACATTTCTGCGTTTTGCAACCAGGAGCTTTGTGTGAAATGTCAGTGGCAACGGACCTTGCATTTTGAGATAAACGCCATCCATTTAACCGTTTAAGGGAAAGCAACCTCTTTTGTGAAATGTAGGTTGAGACTAGATCAGGTTTGATTTGTGGATATCCATGTTCAGACTAAATTAACTTTAGTTTGGAAACATGTATGTTGAGACTAAATCGACTTTGATTTTGGAACGTGGATGTTGAGAGTTAATCAATTTTCATTTGGGAGTATTCTTTTTGATGGTTGTGTAGGTTTATTGTACATGTAACCATCCCACCTGCCCTTGATAAAAATAACTTACACTATTGATATATAGACAGCCTGACATTCTTTCAGCTGCATTCAGCTCCATTAAAATTTCCGTTGTGCCAGCCAAGTCAAAAGGTTCGATGTAAAAACAAGGACCTCCCCTACCAATATGGCCATAACAAAATATTCCATACATGTATACACTCAGCCAAATGGCTTATGAACATGTAAAAAAAAAATGTTTGCCAGGGTAACTAGGTAACATGAAATTACCTTTTCATGTAAATTACGATAAACCTGTGAATCTTTTTTAAGTATATCCCGCATTTTTTGTATGTAAAAGTTTGTACACTATTTTGTGGATATTCTTCGGATCTGAACCATTATCAAGTTTTCATCATGGAGAGGAAAGGCAAACACATTAAATACAGCAACGATCAAACCAAAACAATAACACATTTACTCAGCATTAATGTTCAAATATTATAACCTTTGGTACCTAAATATTTTGCGGTTGTATCGTGTGAAAATCCAGCGGATATTAAGAGATAAACAATAATTTTGTAGCCTTGAATTATCAAGTTAAGACTGTAGCCTTAAGTTTCTTAAATGAAAAAAAAATTGAATGTTGTAAAATATCTTAGATGGTAAGTAAAGTATTATTATTATCTTTGATCTTGAAATATATTTAAATTACTCATAAGTAAAATCACACTGTCGGCGCGCTTTTAAGAGTGTTCTCGTACCTGAGAAAAAGACACCAAGCTATAGATTTCAGTTGCTATAAGCGCCTGGTACCGCGTTTACCTTATCGTGTTGTTGTAGGATAAATATAGCTCTGCCAAAGACCAATTAGGAGAGATGTAGTCCATGCGATATAATCCAATACATTTTGCATTATTTCTTTGGATATCTGACAATATTATGATCCTGTCATTATGTTTATTGACAATATTGGCAGAGGATTTTTCTTGTGCTGTCTTCGAGGCCCAGAACATGAGGTAAACAACCTATCAATAAAGATACAGAAACAGCATGGAAGAAAATCAACTAAGTATACAATATCATTTGTGAAAAGCACGAGAAAAGTAGAATGAATGAATGAAGGACCAACTAACTCACTAAATTATTAAATTAATAAATATTTAGAAAGCCATTTAGCGTAAACGTTATACATTTAATAACCCTTTCTTATAGTTTGGGTAAAACCATTCGTCAACGGTTTAAAAATACTTATTTTAAGCTTTACTGAATTTAGTTACTATGTAAAATGATAAATATCAAATATGAAGTTGATGGTACTGGTGCGCATTCATGTATAACTTCCATGATAAAGGTTACATTTGTACACAATTTCCCACAAGACATCAATTTGCCAAAAAGTTCCAACAAACATTTACTAAGTTCTGAGGTATGTGTTGTGATAACAACATTTCTTTCGGAAACTCCTTCTGTGACATTGACAGCCTCCCTTTGGGTCCAGGTGGAACTGGTACAACAACACCCAGCCCTTCTGGCATCTAGAAGCTCAACTGATTGTATATGTATCCAGACAGCCCCCAACCAACAACTTTAACCAATATCAATCCGAGGGGGCCTTGGCGCTTTTTTGACTACAAGTTTTCAACTGGGGCCTGTGTGGAACCAAGATATAACAAGGATTTTTGACCAGTTAAGCAATTTGTCTGGTTACGTTACGTAAAAAGACCTAAGTTAGTGCCGGTAAACTGGTACTGGTAATATACACATCCACTACATTGGCTAAGAGGTATATGATGTTCTCATTCCCACGTCCGTTAGGAACATCAGTAATTAAGTTGTGTATGTCCAAATGATAAGACAGCTAAATTGTAATCCTCATTCAAAAGCAACACAACTGCTCTGTATTTCCATTTTGCTTCCTCCAACATTTGTGAACTTTTCTAGTCAGTTTTGACTGACATTTTTTGTCAATTTTGGTAGCCAGTAAATTCCAAATTTCACAAACTTATCAAACTGGTCAGTTTTGACTGACAAATTACCTTGTGACATTAACATTCAATTTCTGTTTAATTTGCTATATTTGTACAACATGTTTAACATGTTTTTATTTTGCTCGCAATTCAGAGGCAACAAAAAGCTATGTATCATCAGCACAAATTTGAATGTTTGATGCTACAATATTTGCTAAATTGTTATTGTAGATTGCAATTGTCCTAAAATTGAGCCTTGTGGGACACCGGCATGCAAATTTTTCCATGTGGAGGAACAGCCATTTACTACCACTCTTTGTCGCCTGTTTGATAGATAATTTTCAAACCACTTGAGTAAGGTACCTCTTACACCTGTAGCATGAAGTTTAGATGTAAGACCTTTGTGCCACATTCTGTCAAAAGCTTTTGACACATCAAGAAAAACGAAACATACATATTTACCTTCGTCCATTACCTCAAGAATGACATCATAAATTTCAAGTATCTGTGAGACAGGTGAATCGCCTGGCTGATAAGCTGGTAGAAACTTGTTCAATATGTCATTTTTAATGCAGTGGTTGAATAAAGCTTAAAAAATACATCTTTCGATTAATTTACTCGCGCAATTTAGCAGAGAAATAGGTCAAAAAATTTTAACCAACTGCTTACTATCTTTATTAGTGTAAAGGGCTGACGTTAGCTTCTTTCCACTGTAAAAACAGGAAAAATTGATAATTGTTATGATTTCTTAAAACTCATTCGTAACTGGAGATTTAAGTAGTGTCAGGGGTGAGACCAATGGGAACGAAACAAAAGGAACTTTACTATCGTGGTCATCAATGGTAAGTGCTGCGCCAAAAAAAAAAAAAAAAATTAAGTAATCCGTTTTTTTGTGTCATTATTAATTTAATTATCTCCTTCTTTCATTTTAAGAAGTTTGAAAGATGAAGGTTGACTTTCAGATAACACTTGTTTAACTATATTCCAGCAGAGTTTGGTATCATTATAATCACAAGACAAACTTTCTAAGGGATAGATCTTTTGTATTCAGCCTTAACTTCACGCTATTTCTGCAAAACAGTGTTTCTTGCATTTCTATACCTTGACCATTTCATGTCACTGTCAGGTGATTTGACCTTCTTAGACCCTTTAGCTTTTTGTCGGAGCCTATCATGAACAGACATAGGTCTTTTGAGTCCACATGAAAGCCAAGGTGGATCGTCGGGTCTTACATTTACAGTATCACAGGAAATGTGAACATTGGCAGTGGCTATGAAATTTGACCATTTTTTCAGCATGTCGTTTACAGATAGGTTTTCAAGTTCTCCTTCCCAGTTGATCTTTTCTAATGATGATTCAAACCATCGAAATCTCATTGGCCAAAACCCCACAGTTGCTTGTTATATGGCTTACCCTTACTGATTTTAAAATAAAAAGAATAAACACTGCGAAATGGTCGCTTACACCAAGATCAGTCACTCCCGCACTACCAATACGATCAAAACTGGTATGGCCATCATATCCATACATGATTACCTTTCTTGTGTTACTCATGAAGGCTCTGTAATAACTTGAGTAAAATTTATACTTTCCAGAATATAATACAATTTATTATTTCTGTGGGGCATGATATCATCATTGAGATCACCCATCAGAAATATATGATCAATATTAGAATCTTTGCCTGTGAAATATTTTTCTCAAAAGCTTCCCAAAAACATCCCAAGGATCTATCGTTCCTTTCATAATATATGTCTATGACTTTGATCTGAGACAGTGCCCTCTGCTGACGACACGACCCTTATAAACACACTTAAACTTTCAATTTCAGATCCCAGAAAGAAAATATTTCAAACATCTCTAAACTTGACAAAGTATATAGCTGGCTTGCAGGAAGCAAATCATTCCTTGATATACCTAAAGCAAAATATATGTTTTTTTCTTTTCCCCAACATAGTTAGACCTTAACATTAATACAATTGCAAATAAAATTGCTCACTCCTTTTGGGTAGTGAAAATACTACATCATCTGCTGGCTAGAAATACACTACAGTACAGAATATACACTTAGAAATACTACAACACAGGGCTGAGACTGGCAAGGTGTCCAAAAACTCTTGACGTCAATCTTATCTGCTGTTGTCGCAGGGACACTACGGAAGAGCTGAGTGTGGGTGCAAGTTTTTGGGGGTGTTGATAACTGTTCACATTTCTTTCGTGCTTTGGCACATGAGGCATCCCAGTTCCTGCTTATGGATGTCTAAAATTTAAAAGATTTGGGTACGCAGAGAAGTGAATTAAGGGTAAATTCCCTTAAGTGATCGACTTATGACAATATCACCACCAGTTATGAAGGAATTATAATTGGGCTCCCTTGAACGTGTGCGGATCTCTTGATGTGGTCCAGTACAGATCTCTCCACTTACTCATGTGTGTGTGTTTGTTTGTTTGTTTGTGTGTGTGTGTGTGTGTGTGTGTGTGTGTGTGTGTGTGTGTATCTGGCTACACAACATCACTAGATTTGATATGAAACATATGAACAAATGAGGAAACCATTATTCATGCCTGGAGCATCCAGCAGGTTGTACTGCAGAAACACCTGCAAGAAACTTACTGTTTAACGATGCACGATAGACACTCAGGTAGTGTACATGTAGAGGGGCCAACTGGGACAATGTCAGGCATGAGCAAATTTTGTTGCCACCTCCATTAACAATAATAACTGTGCCCTAAGTCCCTTACTAGTATTCATCACAACAGCTAAATCTCCAAGTACATGTGTGCTCTGGTTAATATGTGCTCTAAGTGGAAGGACTCTGTTCGAGGGGTTGAGATAAGAGAGATTTCGTTAGATACGCAAAGGACATGGAGCTTAACAAACCAGTTTTATCCCTCTGCTTTAATTTTTTTAATGTTTTGAGTATTCAGTCAACAGCAGCGTACCTTGAGATTTTTGCACTTAGGGGACACAGTCAACAAGTTGAAAGAAAGCAAGGAATATATCCGTGTTACCGACATGGCTTCCATTATTTAAATATAGACGCAAATGGGTAAGTTTGAAAGTTTTAAAACTATGCAATAAATTTAGTGAGGACGTAGCTGACAATGGTCCATGCAGAAGCAATTTCTGGTACCTTTCTTAGCTCATTTTTTTTAGAATGTCAGGAAAGCTGCATGCGGTTTAACGGGTTAGACCTGTTAAGTACTTAAGTTCACCACAATGGAGTTTGGTTGTATGTTTGAAAATGAGAAACATAAAATTGTTTCCTTTATGTGCTACAGACCAACAGAACTTCATGGAATCTATAAAAAAGGGAGAATGCATTAGCTAGGCCAATAAAGCTTACAGCGAAAATATATGTATGTTAAGGGAAGAAAATTACATACCATATAGAATGTGCTGCCCTGTGTAGGTATTGCATGTCAAATTGGTTAGTTGGGAAGGGGGAGCATCACTACCTTTCGAAGAAAAAGATTGAGAAAAGGAATCGTGCTAGGTACCCTGTTCATTTTAAAGCAAGTGATCAGTTGAAAGCAGATCTCGGATATCTGCCATCAGCACCTTCACGCAACTGCTACCACATAGCCCCATTGAAATTGTCAGTGTGGTCTAAAGTGTATTTACAAGCAGCAAAACATATGACACTAACTTATCCTTGCATTAACGACTGATTCCTTAAATTACACGATAGAAATCTAAAGTCATCGTGCATTACAGCAATTTTGAAAGTAGTATCTGAAATTGGAACACCAATTCAAGAGTTTTCAGTACTCATGTTAAAGCAGAGTTGGATTTTTTTTCTACCTTCTAAACATTTAAATATGCAAATGAGGCACAATTCGCAAAACGATTTTCAAATCCAGCTTCTTTCAGTTTATATGAAAAAGGGCATAAGGGAAGGCTTGAGAGAATGTCAACAAAGGAATCAATGTATGGCTAAAGAGCTTGTTCATACTTTAAATGACAGTAATCAAAACAATCATTTCATTGAAGCAAATAATAAACTACCAAGAATTTAGCGATAGTTTTAAGAGAATCCAAGGAATCTAATTGCGAAATGTAATGGGTGTGGGAATAGATATAATAGATGTTACAAATATGACCCGAAGGAATGAAAGGGAAACATTCCGCCCTTATTTGGATTATCGAGGATTACTGCACAAAGATTACAAAGTTTTCATCTCGTTCAAGGTGTTCTAAATTGGGAATATTTTTATGTTATAATTCCTGCTCATCATCAAACTTAAATTGATATAGTTAAGGACAGCTTTAGATTTGTGTCGATCAGTTTTGTATGACAGACTGTGGGACCTATACTTGTACAAGCCTGTCACCTTTGCCAAGCAGAATTCAACAAATACTTAACCTGTCACCTTTGAACGTCTATGGTCTTATATGTATGATGGATGTACAGGGAAATCACCCTTCTCTCCCAAAAGACACACAGAAAGAGACCAACAGTTGCACCTGTAAAAATTATCACTAGCAACATTTAAGTACAGTCACCAGAAAAGCCAAAAAAAAAGGCTTTTAAATTGACATGCTTGGAACTGTCCATTTTATGACCAAAACATATGTGCCTCACCATCTATTTACCCCTTACTCATGGCTTTCCTCCAATGAACATGCTTTGTAGTCACAAACTGACCCTCCCACTTGGCCATCGTGCCTCACATATCACTACTGGAGGACAAGGACATTGAGTTACACCTTATAAATCTGGATTCCATCTAATATTATAAAATGTTATGTTATGTTATCTAACGTTATGTTATATTAGGTTTAACTGTTCTGTAGACATTCTTTTATTTTGCAAATAGTAAATAAATTTGCAAATAATTTATTGATATATTTCTCCAGGTCCACAACATTTTATGCCACAGTTTCTAGAGTTATGAATCACATGGACAAGATTTAAAGATTTTGAAATTGGACTATTTAGCTGTAGTTGATTTTGTAATTACTATGTTACCGTATATATCTGAACAGGTTAGACAAGAAAATTGAAATCTTTCCTCAGCCACCAGGGTATTTGTTAGGTTCGTTTAGCTTTTTTGTACTGGTTTGTACATTCTCTGGCATCTTGGAATATTTTGATAATTTGGGTGTAGGTTATAAGTGCTTGAGCTATTTGTATCATTTTTGTTTTTGTTCAAAATTTGCACAATGATCGTTTTCTTTTTAAAATGTTTTGAATTGTGTATAGTAGCTCCGATTACTCACCCCAAATGGGAGGAGCAGATACAGGCTGCAATGGAGGTGGTGACAACTTCCATGGAAGTTGTCACTATCTCATCACCTGGCATGGTGACAGACATGCTTCTGTCACAAGCAACCACCCCATCACCTTGGGATGAATAGTTGTTCCATAAGGCCTTGGGTCTCTGTGCCCCTCTCTGAGTTCTTGCTCTCGGGTTGGTTAGTCAGCAGGTTCAGGCCACTGATCATGACTTCCAGCAGACCATCACATCATTCTTGGTCTGGGCAGGTGAGCTCTATGGCTTGTGTGGCATGGCCACAACATGCTACCACCCCCATGGATACCACCCCAGGGCTTTTACCATGTCAAAGCTCTTATTGAGAGCCTGGTGAGCAACCAAGCCATGATTATCCCAACCGTGGAGGGGTGAGGGGCCATCACCATATCCTCACTGGGTTTATCTCAGGAGGATGCACATCATAAGACCCCATTTCCTTCTCACACTCCATAGTCAAGTTCTATATCCTGTTTATGGCTATGATTTGGGGCACCCGGGTGCCTGTGGAGCCAACGACATCCCACTATCTCAGACAAGTGTGATTCTTCCCCCAGCTGGATGTCTAGGGGAAGTGGCTATCTGTGCCTGATTAGGTTTATTCTCAGTCTGTTCCAGTGGATCTGGATTAGGAGGAGTTTGATTTTTGGCAGCCAAACACCATCTCCACATCCAGGGGTGCCTTCTGGAGACTTGACTATGATGCCATGGGCTCTTTCCTTATAGCCTCCTACTCGGACATCTCCATGGCTGCCTTGAGGTCTCTCTTGGAGGACCTCCAGTGCTTAGCACAGGTCATGGAAGAGTATGAGACTGGTTCGACCAGGCAGGCATACTCATGGCTTTGTTGTTGTGAGAGATTGACCACCAGGTCAGGACAGCCTGTACCTCTAGGCAAATCTGTGTTTGCTACACAGGGACTTTTACCTCCAGGGTCAGAATCTGTGTGACCTGATCTTTTGCCAACCATGAATGGGGCCCTCTTCTCCAGCACCTTGTTCAGAGGAGAGATGGCAGAAGCTGTTCACTAGACACAGGACCTTCAGGCCCTCTACACCAAGCAATCCCAGATCAAGGCCTTGATCAACTCTGTTCAGTCACTCTCATCCTCGGCTGCAACAGCCCCAAAGTCTGGCTCTGAGACCATGCCCACTCACCCAGGAAGAGTGTAAAGTGATCCAAGAAGGGCAAGTGGTTTTGCAAAGCGAAGAAAATGGCCAAGCCTCAGGGCTCCTGACTCTTACTTGCCAGACCACCCAGTCTCAGGGTTGCCCTCTGCCCTTGCTACAGATATATCAGAGTGCCACAGTTGGTGGTTGTTTTTTCCACCGTTGGCACTAATCGAGAGTCTATTACAGACAACTCATTCATTTTGAATATTCTAAGACATGGCTACTCCCTACCCTTTGGTTTAAACATATTTTTATTTGGCAATTGGAAAGCAGGGTGGAGCCCTATATTGATTTATTTTGTGGAAGAAAGGACAAGGAACAGGACAGACAAAACATCACAATCCCTTGGTGCGCGACCATGCGGGGGTAACATAAAGAAGAGGTGGGACGACACAAAACAAGACAGATAGTGGGGTGTCGTAGTTAAGGAGAATTGTACCTGTTACAAACATGTTTATATATTATTAGGTTTATTATTGTTAATCTTGAGGGGCAAATCTTCCAGAGCTTTAGACATATTCTTGCACAGCCATGAATATCTTAATATTATTTTCCACGTTGCAAAGTTTGTGTCCATATAAAACTGTGTGAATATTAAAACGAGCAAAATTAGAAATAACTGCATTAAGACAGTCTCTGTTAACTATGTATAACGGACAAGCAAAAATATAATGCCAGACATTTTCAATCCCTTGACCACAAAAACACATACAGGATTCTTTGATACCAATTTTTATGTAGATAATCGTTCAGCTGGCTGCAGCCCATTCGTAATCGCACATGAAGAACTGAAAGATATCGATTTCCTATTTTTAAAGAAGATCCGTACTTTACAAGACAGCGTGGGTTGTTGAATAGTTTAGATTTAAATTGAAACAGTGTTGGAGTATTCTGACTATCAAGAGGCAATCAGTCCCATAGTCTTGTAGCAGATGGGACAAAAAAGATTTATCAAAGAGATCTGTTCTAGCCCTAAAATGAGGTAGGTCAAGACGTCTACAAGTATTGTAGATTTTCTGTGTTTCTGCTGTTGGAATATTTGGTATCAAATTTTGCAAGTAATCAGGGGTAAGGTTATTTACTATTTTGTACATGAGAATCTGTTTATTTCTTTCTCTTCTCTGAGCCAAAGTTTCCTAACCAGTTTCATCATATAGCTTTGCACTTGCAGTGGTATGCAATGCACACGTAACGGTGCAGGTAGCAGGCAGCTGAACGTTTTCCAGTAATTGTGCATCTGTCTCTGAGCAACCGTCCAGGATAACATTGCCATATTCCACACCAAGTCTAATGAATAAAAAGTAAATTGTTGCTGGTGTTTCACGATCTAATCTATATTGTAATGCTTTCATGACATTCAGCTCTTTCATAGCTTTAAGAATGATCTGATTAATATGTGATGTCCATTTTAGATCTGACTTGAATAAAATACCTAAATGTTCATGCTGTTGTACGTCTGTCAACTAACGACCTTGAAATACAAGTGGAGGATAGTTGAAAGTTTGGTGCCTGCGTGAAATTAACATGGTGTCTGCTTTTAAAGCATTGAAAGTTACAGTCCAATCAAGGGCCCAATTTTCTATTGAAGAAAGGTCCGAATTGACATTAGCTGCAGCCTCAGCAACGTGATCTACAGAAATATAGAGAAACGTATCATCCGCAAATTGTTTAATTTCAGAACTTACGATTAATAATACAAAATATTCACTATGTCGTTGATGAAAATAAGAAACAGAAGAGGGCAGAGCACTGAGCCTTGAGGCACTCTTGCAGTGATTGTCCACCAACTGGAGGAGCGCCCGTTCAACACTACAGGCTGTTGACAGTTCTGTGAATAGTCTTTAAACCAGCTTAGTAAATTTCCATTGATACCATTCGTTTCTAATTTGTAAAGTAAACCATCGTGCCAAACTTTATCAAAAGCTTTTCTTATGTCTAAAAAGACAATTCGCACTTCTTTGTGTTGATCTATTGCCAGCGAAAGTTCATGATATAACGAAATAAGTTGGCTTATAGTAGAGTCACCTGGCATAAATCCGAATTGATTTGTTGTCATTACAAGATTGTCACGAAAGAAATTAAAGACATACTTAAATATTACTTTTTTCATTACCTTACTGGTGCAGCTTAACAGAGAGATGGGTCTATAGTTATTGCATAACTTTGTATTACCACTTTTAAATAAGGGGCAACATGGGCTCTCTCCCAGTCAGTAGGAAATTTTTGCAACTGCAGAGATAAATTAAAAAGTTTAGTTAATGATTTATAGATTACAGGGGCAGCTTCTTTGAGTAGTGTGATGCTAACTCCATCGAGACCAGTGGCCTTTGTGATATCTAAACCTCTGAGAACATAAAGAACCTCGTTGTCGTGTACAGTAACACTAGATAAGACGCTGTGGGGTGTGTTGGTTACTGGAGGCAACCGTATTGCAGAAGCATCAAGTATACCTTGACTTAAAAAAAAAAGAATTGAAAATCTGAGCCTTAGATGAATTGTCAGATGTTTGTTTCCTCGGATAGAAGAAAAGGAATAGGAAAAGACTTATTTTGATTCAAAAAATATTTAGCGGTTCCCCACCAAGCTCTGAAAATATTTAGCGGTTCCCCACCAAGCTCTGTTCTTACATTTTGAATTTTAAGGGATGTGCTTAGCTTAGTGTTGTATTCCAGCTTTGCTTCTCCCAATTACTCTTGTTAGCTATTACGTATTAGATTATATACAGACCAAGCCTCATGCTTATCGTGCTGATTTGTTGTTCTTTTGGCCTTGTGAAAAGCCCTCAAAACCTTTCGTTTGAAACATCGTAAAGAAAAAATTATACCAAGGTAGATCGTTCGGGCGCACAGATATATTTTTGTCTGGTGTACAGTGTTTGGCGGCTTCAAGGAAACCATTAGTCCATGCGGAGCAACACTCATCAATATCATCCGAAACAAAAGAATTGTCCCAGTTTATTCAGTTCAGATTGTCTCTAAAATTGTCGAAATCAGCTGTATTGTATTGCCAGATAAGTCGAGGGTATGAGGCTTCCTTCTTGCGCCGGAATAAACGTTTTGCAGTGATAAAGCAGTGGTCACAATTTGCGATTGGAGGGGAACTGTAGGCTCTTTGATGTATTAGGAATATTGGAGATGATTTGGTCTATACACGTAGATGTGTCACAAGTTATACGAGTTGGTTCTCAGATGTGAGAAACCAGTGTGTTGGTTACACAGAAGTTGTTCAGTTTTAGACAGGATGGGGTAAGAAAATCATAATTCAAATCTCCAGTGATTACAATATTTTGTATGTTTGTTATTTTGGCAAGATCAAAGCTATCTTGCAGAATCCCAAAAAGAAATGGGAGAATTAGGTGGCCTGTAAACAACACCCAAGAGGAAAGTAATGTTATGCAGTTTGATCTCAGACCAAAGCAATTCAATATCAGGAATTTATAAATCTTGACGCCGAATGGCAAAAAGATTGTGAGAGACATAAAAAGCTATGCCTCCACCAACCCCACCTGTGCAGTCACATCGCATAATATTATGAAAACTGGCCAGTAACAAGGTTGGTGTCCGGTGTATTATTTGACAAAAAAGTTTCAGATAAGCAATTATATCAAAGTTGGTGGCAATATCGGTAGGTATGTGACTCATTTTATGTGCTGATAAGCTACAAATGTTTATCTGACAAAGTGTAGTGTCACAAAAGCCACCGGACAGTCTGGGGTTAACATGGATGTCCCCGGCTAAAAGAATTAGACGACAACAAATTACAAGCATATACTCATGAAAGCGAGGAGATTTTCGAGATAGCACAAAAAAGTTAACAAATATAACGAGCACTTTGTATCGATACGTTTTAGGATGAAGACTACATAATGTATTCACTATCCACAAGTAAAATAAAGGATAATGCATGATAAGGCCGATAAAATTGGTTGCTATAAAAGTGTTGAAGGTGGCTCCACCATCCTGAGCTGCGGCGCCCAGACAAAACAAATATATGTCTTTATGTAAGACACCTAGCATTGTACACAAAAAGTTACATACGTTGCGAAATAAGTTTTCTGTGAGAAAAATATATTTAAGCCATAAAGGATCAAAGCAAACATAATAGACCACAAAACAATATAATACTTTGATCAGCTTTGATCAGTACATTATGTTATATGGATGTGAGTCCATGGTAGGTGAAGTACATCAAGTTTGAGACGACAAAAAATTAACATATGATAATACGTACCACACAATTGGTTAGTAGGCTGGGAATACACCTGAGCACAAACCGATATTACAAGCGTTTAATTGAGAAAATGCATAGTATGACACAAAAGCTGATGTTGATGATAATATTGAATATATCGTCACAGAGAGTTGAATAAAATATTTATATGGTATACTTATTAAATGGTAAAGAAATCTGATGAATATATCGGCATCGTACAGACAAGCAGGCACATAAAGAGTTAAACATGAGGCCCCGACGTTCAAAAGGTACAAGAACATAAAACAAGCAACATATATACAAATATACAGGCAAATGAATACAAACAAACTGATGCGAAAAACACGCCATGAGGTAATTGCGAAAAGAAAGCACATGTGGTGGCATGCATGGCCAATTTTAAACTATATGCGACTAGCATGGTTTTGTTAACCTCTAAACAAGGAGTAATCTGCTGAGTAACAAAGTATTTCATGGAGTCCTCTTGAAACAAGCCATGAGAATTCAAGTACTTCATTTCTTATTGTGCAGACTAGTCATTGGGTATATAACAATGGTGACAAAAAGGTTGCTGTTTGGTCCTGTAAGGAAACCAAAAACAGATAATCCATGTAAAGTAAAATAGTCATAATTATAGTAAAAGAGCCTGGGTGGCCGGCTTGCTGCCCGGTCTCATTAGAGCTGGGGTTGCCTTTGGTGGGTGGCGGATGGCCTCAACATTAACGCTGTCTGGTTCCACGGTAGCCCTGAACTTTTGCAGGTTTCCCAGTCAGAGATTACATCTTTGCAATCAGCATTGTCCTTAACAACAATCTTTCCATCAGCTGTCCATGTATCTTTAATCCGCCCTTCTCTCTTTAGGACTCTTGCTTTGTAGGCCAGGGTGTCTGGCTTACGGGTGAGGTCTTCATTGACAAAAATGTTCTGTGATTTTAATTTGCATCGAGCTCTATACACTTTCACCTAGGAGATTTGTATTTTTCTCTTGAATGTCTTATCGTCAAGTGCCGTGGAGAGAAAGCTAATGAATTGATCAGGAGTACTGATAACCCGGGGGTCTTTTTTGGGAGCTTTTGTATGTACTTTGTCTCAATACAGCTACGCAATGAGCTGGTCAATAAAGAGTTAATCTACCCTGTCAGCCAGTACGTATACTATTTGTCGGCATGCCAGGAAACACAGAGAAAAAAGGGTCACTTACTCAAACACTCTTCCATATAATCCGAAATTGTTTCCTGGGTGTCTTGGTAGTGTTGGCAATCACACTATATTGTTCAAAAGCTGGTAGCTACTCATGGGCCATGTGTTAGGGGCAATTTGTTTCTCTGCTCTCACAATTGACTCTTCAACTGTTCCAAATGCGCAAAAAAGCTTCCTACTCTTTGATGAAGACAGGCCTCTATTATGCTACAAAACCAATTGGTACACACACCCAATGTGGGAAACCAAAGCTTAGGCATTCCTAGAGGTGGGGGGGGGGGCGCTACAGAGCAGGAACATCATACAGCAGGTGGGAGATCTCAGGTTTCCTGGGTTCTACAACCTACTTTTCCTTGTTCCCAAGTGGGACAGAAGCTGCTGTCCTGTCATAGACCTGTCAATACTGAACATGTGCGTGGAGATTTTGTCTTTCTGGATGGAGATTCAATAGTCAATGGCAGCAACCCTGTGGCCCCCAGGAAAGCACAAACTCCTTTAATGTCAAGGATGCATTGTTCCATGTGCCAATCGCAATGACTTCTAGGAAGTATCTGTGGTACACATTTTGGGGGCAGATCTGCCAGTTCATGGTGCTGCCACTTGGCCTTGCCATGGCACCTCTGGCATTCAAACAGTTCACAAAGGTGGTCATGGTGCACCTTCATCAGAAGGCCATGTGCATCCACGTATAGCTGGATTTGCAGTGTCACACACAGACAATCCTAGAACTTTGCCAAGGCTTAGGCCTAGTTGTGAATCTTGCCAGCCAAGTCAAGCCTAATGCCAGAGCTGATTGTCCTTCTCTGCATCCAGTTCAATCTGGTCGCCTACATCTGTCATTCTTTGCAAGAGTGGTGGGAGAGACTTCGGTTGATGCTCAAGGCACTCCTGACTTGCAAGGTGTGCTCAATCCAGCAGTAGCAAGCCCTGTTAATCTGCCTGTCCTTGATGGATTCCCAGGTCCCACAGGGTCACTACCATTGTCCTTTACAGCATGCTCTGTGGAACAAATAGTTCAGGACAAGGAGTATGAGGCCCCATTGCTGGTCCTCCCAAAGGACCACTTGTAGGTTCTGTGGTGGACCATTGGGGAGAACTTCATGCTGCGACAGACATTGATGCCCTTTCAAACATAACTCACCATTTCATGCACTCTTCTCAGTCCAGGTGGGAAGCCCATGTGGAGGGCTGGACGGTGTCAGGCATTTGGTCCTCACAGTCTATGTTTCATCACATTAACTGCTTGAAACTGGAGGCAACATTAGTGTTCTTCCACTTCCAGGATCGAGTGGAGCACAAATATGTTCTTGTTATTTGCAACAACAGGATCGCAATTTCATATACCGCAACCAGCAAGGTGGGTTGCACTCCTTGATCGAGTGGGCTGGAAGCACTATGTGATAGTGCTCCAAACAGTCCATCTACAAAATCCTTGGGCTAGGACTACTAAATGTCCTGTCCAACCAACTCTTTTGAAGAGGTCAGCCATTAGGATGGAGTGGTCCATCCATTCAGGGCATGTGGGCCAGAAGGAGTACCCCACACTTTGATCACTTCATGCCAAGTGCAAATGCAAAACTAGCCTGTACCACACCCCAGGCCTTACTGGTGGGTGCTCCAGCCATAGACTGGAGGAATTTTTGGGCTTACACCTTTCTGCCTCCACAGATCCTCCCGAGGGTCCAGCAAAAGGTTTGGTCCCATGACTGCAACTTGATCTTTGTAACTCCCTGGCAACCAAGGACAGATTGGTCCCTGGACCTTATGAAATTAAGCATCCAGCCTCTGTAACATTTACTGATATAGCTGAGGGGTTTTCATCTGCCATTTTCTCATCTCTTGGACATTCACATTAGGCACAATCCTTATCTGTCACATTTATCACGTCCTTGTACATGGACAGACCAGTCGACAGGCAGGTCTTGCCATGGTGGGACCTTTGTATGCTATTGCTGGTGTAGCAGGCTCCTTTGCAAAGGTCCCTGATACTTGTCTTTAGAATTCAGTTGTCCTCTCAGGGCATCATCATGTTCCAGCTTACATTGCCCCCGGGGTTTGTACCCAGATGCAGTCTTTAGGTCAGCATACCAGGAGTAGACCTAGACATTCTTTTAGACTCCTATCAGGCAGATGCCCCTGGTGTGCCAAGGGCCACAGCTGGTGGACCACTTTTGCCAACACTCCCTCACGGACCAATATAACCACCCCCCCCCCCCCTTGACGCCCTCTATGTTTTCCACAACCCACTTGTCTTGGTAGATATCCAGGACCAGAAAAACAAATAGACAGTGTCTACCCACATGGGGAACAGTTCTCTGGTTGGTGGGCAATTTAATGGTGGGGGGGGGGGGAGTGTGATCCCATGCTGGTCAGTAAGGAGAGTTTCCAGGCTTCAGCCAGGATTCTGCTGTTGGAGACCTCAAGTCCATGCACCTTTGAGGTTTTCCCCACAGACACCAGCTCCTCACTCGGACTAATGCCCCCCCCCCCCCAGCTATTGGTCCCGGCAGTCCTTGTTCAGTATATTTGTAGCATTACACCCTCCTCCAATGCACTTGTATTGCAATGGTCATTGAAAGGTAACATTATGTAAAATACGTAACATTTTTTGTAATTTCGGTATTGCATATAAGTTAGCTTTCAGTGCCAATTTCGACAAAGTATCAGTGCTCTTAATTGACAAACTATACAAAATTCTTATTTTTTGTACTCAGATACTTTGCTCAAATATTAGTTTGCCTACAGTTGAAATGACCAGGTCAAAAACATTCCTCTTTGCACTTTGTATGCACCGCAACACATCCAAAGCTGTTTGGTCAGTCAACATTTTGGAATAATAAACATTAATTTTCATTAAATGATGATGGGAGATATAATGTAAGAATATAAGTTTTCAGGTTATTGGGAAAGTGTAATATTACATGCCTTCTTTGTATTGTTACTATTGACTCCCTATGTAATGCAGAGAACCGCTGATGCATCCCAGAGAAAAACACATTTTTCTTTTACCACATAAAGTGCAATCCTAATTCCAATTCAGGTTACTACACAAGCTACGTCTGTTAAGTATATAATTAACGGTAGAAAACATTTTTTCCACATAATGTATATTGAAAATTTGTGTGTACTATGAATGAAAGCTAAATGGTGTCAGTATACATGACAGAAGATTTCACAGATTGAAAGAAATTATGAAAACAATACAAATGTCAAAAAAGTGAAAAAAAGTGGGTGAAATGGGTACTTTGATACCTTTTGCAGATAACCTATGTATTTTGTGTTTTGAAAGATCTCAGATTGGAAGGCCATGATTAAATAAATACAAGCTATTATTCATCATGCTTTAATTGACAAATAATGAGGCCAACTTCATCAAAATAAACTGCACATGGTTGCATTGTCCCCTGTGAAGAATGTCTCAAATTATCTTTTCTTGCAAAGCTTATCACGAATTATGTATATGCTGGCAGAAAAACAGGACAGGGTCATTCTAAAAATGCTGTATATTAACTGCAAATTTGTTTCTTGATCTTCAAAATGAAGACAGGGCTACCATATGTAGATATCAAATTAATTGCGAAGCTTATGCGATACAAGCCTCGTAACTGGTTACAGCAGGTATTTCTGCCTTCAACCCACTCAATATATGTAGAAATGCATGTGTGTGACAATAACTCAATAAGGGGCTTCCTGTAATTTTCAATATGGACACCACACAACACGAATATAATCTGCGATAATATCAATCTAATTTGAAGCTGCAAGAACAGGTCTAATGTTACTTTGCAATAGATAATTAATGTTTGTATTTACGTGAAGCGCAATTGCAGTTAATCATAAACATGAGGATGTTATGTGTGAATATTAAGTGCAAATGATTTGTCACGTAGCCTCATGATCACAGATCATAAAGCCAGTTACAGTTTCGATGGGATCTACTTTTCTGGCCTCTTGGTTGAATGGAATGTATCCCTTGTTTGGCTTTTTGTCCCTTCTCTTCATTGCAAAAAAAAATCGCATGGACTCAGCTTCAGTCAGTTCACAAAACCAATCCACCATTATCTGCTCATGGAATATGGGTTCTGTCATCCTACACTGTTTGTAGGTACTAAGAGATTCATGACATTAGGTGAACATAGTGTGTCTTCCTGCAGTAGATTTAGGTCGTTAAAACTCCTGGTGTCAGCTGCTGGCCAACACTGCCAAGCAGTAATCTGAGGGGCATGGAAAGTGTCCTTTCCATCTAGACTAGAATCTAAAATATCCATGTTCTCAGCGGGAAAGTGGACAAAACTACCAGCAACTAGGTTAGGTGGAACTATACCTCCATGTGCAGGGTCCATGGAAGATAAAAATTACATGGACTAAGGACGTATCAATGCAAAGGATATCTTTGTACCTGATGATATGACCAGCTTTATGGAACAAGTCTACAAGTTTCTTTGATCATGTAGCTTGATGTAGAAAACATCCTAAACTTTGCTGTCCACTTTGTGCTCCCAGACACACCAAAGGCAATATCCTGGCCAATACTCAAGATTCTGTCAGTTAAAGTGATATCACTAGCAGAATCGCTCTCAACCATGTTATCTAGAACAGGTTGGCCACCATATAGGACAGTAAGGAACATGAGCAGACAGTCAGTGACAGAAGCAAATGCATTATCTTTCGCGACACTAGTACCTCTTCAAGGTGTGTTATCATGTATTTCAGCTCTGCGCTTTAGAGCCGGACGTACAATAAACATGAAATGCTCTTTAGAAGTGCATGTACAATAGACATGAAATTATCATCCTTTACTTTATATATGGGAATGGTACCTTCACTGTTCTTGGAGTCCACTGAATCTCCCAACAAGTGGCAACTGGTATATGAACAAACTTTTTGGGGGGACCATGCAATTCGTTCGTTTGCATCACAAGACTTTTGTACAGAACATAAAACTCATAGACCTTCCCCGAAATGGATTTCAATTTCTCTTTGAAGATGAACCCCTACCTACAAATGAGGAAATCAAGTTTTCCCCTGTCTCATCTATAAGTGCAGAGAACCTATTCGGCACTTCATTTAATTCAAGCATGTGACTCTTTTCTGCTGATCCCTGAAGCTCCCTACAGAGTTTCACATTGCAATGTCACTTTTTTCTGCTCTATCTATTGTTTTGGCTGTCTTGTTCATGAATGATGTATGGCAGCACAAATGATATTTGCATTTGGCTGCTATTAAATCATTACAGTCTGCTAAAGCAATACTGTTTTGCATCAAATTTTGCTGCTTCTTTCATTTTTTGCTCTAGTCAAATGAGGATCCAGAATGCAACATTTCTGTCTGTGACTGTTGGCAAAAATGCGAAATTCCAAGTTGAAAGGCTTTTTTGAGTGGCAAAGGTTCAGAGCAGTACTGTCAGAACTGCAGCTGGCCCCTGAGGTAGTCGAAGGCGATTTGTTTTTATCTGTAAGCAGCTAAAAAACCATCTGTGCCAGATAAGGGAGCCATGTGATCCGACAGCTTATGAGAAGTTCCTGTCCATTACATCTCTATGTTTTACATCACAGAGTTTGCTCCTCCTTGCAGCACAATTCTGCAATGTTTTCACTCCCTGTGGACTCCCGCTGATTAGTTTCTCTTTTGTGTCTTCTTGGCATAATATGCACATTAAAAATACTTAACATGCTGGTCTTTTGAGAATGAAAACACTTTCTATCATAGATTGACTGTTTTATACTTACTTTCTGCCAATGAGCTTGCATAAGAAAATGTTCCACCCCACAAACTGGACAAGGTACCAATATTTTTGGGTGGAAGACAGAAGAAAAAGGAACCAAAGAGAAAGGAAAGAAAAAGAGGATACAAAGAAGATAAAAGAAACAGGACAAATGGAAGCCAAATTAAACACATGTAGGATCAAGAGTCCAACGGAAGTTTAGGAAGCCGTAGCACCTAACCTGGTAGCGTACTTGAAACTTAGAACCAAAAACAGAACAAAACTAACAGGATGGTAATAATGATAACAACTAGAGAAGAGCAAGCTCGCGGGGTTGAGGAAAAAAAAAGACAAAGTCAAGCGACAAGATATGTTTTTCAGAGCTCTCAAAAACCACCACCTGCACTGGTCAAGCTCTAATCTAAGCTATGACCAAACTGCACCTCTCACTGGTAATGATTGCATCATCCTGTATGCAAATGTGACATTTCAAGTTCAAGCCTCATTTGAAAATGCAATACAGACTACTGAGTGAAAGGGGAGAACAATAGCCTTCCTCCACAAAGTTATATTTAGTCATGGTCTCTGGCATCACCTTTCTCCCTTCTACACATCTACCAAGACCATTAAATTTTACAAAGGGGGATTCAAAGGTTATCTAGGTACAATTGTAACACATGACCGGTCACACATACTCGTGTCAATTTTATCCAGGAAAGAAACATTCTTTTCAGGCCGTGGCAAGATCATTTCAGTGGTTTTCCAGATAGATACCACTTCAGGGTTATGGCCAAACTGAAGGTTCACTATAAGAGCAAGACATATAGGTGTTGACTTCAAAATATGTGAGTGACCTTGACCTTCCTGACATTACCCATGTGGGTTGTTTAGGTTTCTTCAGTTCGGAGCTTTGAATGTTCCAATTTACCATTTTCATCATGTCTTTCTTCATAATTTTATGATCTGTGTTAGAAATGATAGCCATGCTGTTTTTCGTAATTTTGAAGGCCAAAAAAGCAAATTGGAGCTTGCTATACAGCATTTTTGGAATCACCATGTCCAAATTGTGTTAAAACCATTAGATTCCAAGCTCTGGCCAAAAATGGGCTTATAAAATCCTTTTTCTGGAAATGAAACACACTATTACAGTCAGCATTCAATAAACAACAACAACAAAGTATATGTATGTATCTTCAATATTCGTTATCTCATCCCACAGTAAAGATATTTTTCCAGTTATAAGGCAGAAAGATCATCATTTCGGCCAAACCTGGCTTCAATGAAGCCTTTTTACTCATGAGAGTATTTCCCGCGTCAGAAAATAGATGCTCACAGGGCACGCTGGTAGGTGGAGTCGCCAAATACTTCCTGGCTAGAGCAGACAAGGAGGGGTATTGCTCTTGATGCCTATACCACCCTTCCAAGAGAGGGGTGGGGGTGGGGGGTTCTTTGATACCCAGCGTGGGATCTGACAAGTCACGGGATAACTCTTTCCCAAAATCTATTGAATCAGGAACATGTTCTCTAGCCACCAAAACTGGCCCAAACAGATTATTGTTTACTGAAAATTGGTCTCTGCAGTCTGCCACAGTAATTCTTTCCTTTGATGGGAGAGGAGAGTCTTCTGTCACATTTTCTTTCATGCACGGCAAATTTTCAATCTTTTCTCTTATAAGGGTATACGCCGATTTACGTGACTTAACATTCAAGAAAAGAAGCTTTTTGAATCAGAGATCAAACACGGTGGCCACCTGCTTTAGTTCAAGTTGTATATCCCTTGAAAATGTTGCTCGAATCCACGCCTTCAGTGTTTGAAGTGTGCCCATAAAGAGGGTGGATGCCAGGCTTTGTTCGCAACATAATCATAAATTACACTTTTTTATACTTTATCTACTTCAAACATGCTGCCAATATGTGATAACATTATACTTATACGGAAAATATATAACAGAAAAATACACAATAATGTATTGCAAAAGGAATTAAACAACAACCAAAATTAATGTTTATTATATATCGGTACCTGCAGGGCTACAATTCGAGTACCTGGCTATTGAAACCTGGAACCGGGTACCCGAGAGAAATCCATTATCTGGGTACCCGACTGGTTCCAGTGGTTCCCGACAATGCTCTATTTATACTTACCAATATTATGCTCGCTACACCTGCAATGATCAAAGTATACCTCAAACATATTTTCCTCTGGTTTTCTGTTCCCCAATTGGTAGACCACATGGGACAAAATCTGCAAATACAATTTATTTGTTAATGGTGAGTGTTTCAATGGTGAGTGTGACCAGTATTTATTGACCTGTTAGCATGGAGAAGAAAGATATTTTATTGAAACGCAAAATATTCGCCAGGGGTCCGCTCTGGTCGTCCGGTGGATAGAAAATGTGCTTATGAACGGAAAGCATGTGTAATGAAAGCGACATTCAAAACTATACCGACTCAAAAAGGAAATGAAAGGGAAGACAAAGGCTACAATATATATACATATATATATACATATATATATACATATATATATACATATATATATACATATATATATACATATATATATACATATATATACATACATATACATATATAAATAAGTATGCATATGTATATGGTATCAACATATAAATATGCATGTCCAAATATATATGTACATATATGTGTGTATATGTTTATACGTAATATAATAGCCATTTATTTTACGCGGATCGCATGTATGTATGGCTTTAAAAAAAAACAATCACACGGTACTTGTAGGTAGTCCCAAGTTAAATGTCAAAGGTAAGGGCGACCATGGATGCAGCCAATCACCGTTCAAGATTCTGTTTCTCGCTTATATTGATCTGTCAATATGATAAGCCAAGGAAACTCGGGGCACAAGACTACCACATGGGCCAAAGGCAATAAACAACCCCTCTTATTTGATAGCCCAGGAAAAATCAAATGAACCGCACGACCAGCAGCATTCTCTAGCCATACAATATTTCTAGGCTTGCTTTAAAGTACACCTAATCACTAATACGCCCGTTAGTTGCAATCATGCTTGTCCAGCTGCTGAAGGGCTCGTCATCAGTTACACAAATCGGCCATACACCAAAACTGGAGTTGCTGATTAATTTCTGTCGTAACAACAAATATCTGGCCTGATGTAAAAACAAAAAATAAGAAAATATGTAAAGCAATTTAACTAAACTGTCCCTGCATATTTCCTGCCATGGTGTTAAAAGTAAGAAAAGTACATGGACTTACTGTAAAAGGAACGTACCTAAAAGTTACCATACTGAGAGGTGCTGTATGAAATCATATTTTAGGTCACTCTTTCATATCTATGGCCTTATATGTAATTTTGAAATCCGCCCAGATAAAAAATGGTACATATACATAAAAGTAGCCTATGGCACAATCATTGTGTTTTCAGTAAAATATCTCTAGGCTTCGCATAGACATACGACCTAAAAGTAAGTCCCACTGCATCGTAAACATTGTATCCAGAGGCATCAATTCGCCAAGTGGATATTTTTGGCACATTTGTTGGATCGAAATTTATAAATATGAGTAATGTTTTTTGGATGAATTATATAACACTTATCTGATCATCAAGGCCTTCAACTGCTTTATTCGAGGTTCTTGGTGCCACACGCTAAAGTGGATTGGGCGACGATGTTGATTTTGGCATGATTGGCTTCCTGGTGTAATTTGAATCAAAATGATCACGAAATTCCAGCACGCACGCACACACACACACACACACACACACACAAAGGCAACAATGTTAGAGGTCATGGAGACTGATTTACGTGGAAAAAAATACTATGTACATGTAAAGTACCTCTTGATGTCTTCATGCTTCATAGCAACACAGCACCACGACATGTATGCAAAATGTATGTGTGTAACCCATATCCATCCAACATCGAGAAATTTTGCAAAAGAAATTTGTAAGAATTGTCACATTATCTATTCCGAATTCATATACTGACCCCTGTTTGCAAATTTGACGTTATTACAATATGGACATATGCATGACTACCCAAAAGGTATATTTATGCACAAATATGATATGGATATGCTCCATGTAGTCTTTTAAGGGTGGTTCACATTAACTTGTTTTGCTCACAGTTGCAATACAAGGAAGTCTAATTCGTGGAATTTACCTTTGTATGAGACTAATGGAGGTAAGTTTATGGTTTCAAAGCAGTAAACTATGGAATAAGCTGCTACACCGGTACGCCATTCGTCGTCGACGAGCAACGCTTCATGAATAACCATTATGTGAATTAATAAATTGGTTGTATAAATAACGTGTACACTGTGTACGTTAAAGGTGATATTGACTTAAATCATAGCTTATTCAGTTTTACAAGAAATCGCATTTCCAATAAGTAACTTTTAATTTTTATTTGAACCAAACTGCCTTCGCCAAAAAGGTAACGAAAGGTGGACATTATATCATGTCTCAACGACGGATGACTAAAGATGAACAACTGTTGCATATCTGATACTGACCCTTTCCCGGATTCATTTTTACGCTCTTAACAATAAATGCTCTTGGCGGTTCTTTGAAGACTCCATAGGTTCTTTGAGAAACGCTGAGGTTTTTCAAGATATGAAATATTTCTTCACAGTAGCAAAGGTTTTTCACATGAAGAAAGATATCCCACCGTTCCAAAGGGTTCCTCACACAATGCCTGGAGGCCTATAGGCCTAGAACGCTCTATAAGCCTGTCGTATTCCCACACTAATAAAAGAAAATTACGACGACTTGAACTTGGCTGGTACCTTTTAATGAAAGTTACGTTGTACACATGTTGAACGTTGCACATTGAAACTTTGAACGTTGAACGTTATACAATTAACATATACTGTATAAGTTAATATGAAATGATCATTCTCAACAATGTTACATTTATAATTTCAGCTTTAAGCTTAAACAAACATTATTAACAAATCATGTATCATTTAGCGTTTAGTTATCTCGATACACGGGTGTGAATAACACTGTTCTACAGCAACATGAGCCCTTCATGGATACTCGTAACCACATACACATCATTTTATGATAACTTGCATCAACAACTCCATAACTTCATGATACTGAATCACTTATACCATATCACTTATATCATCTGTACAGGAAGCCAGGTGAATAAACCTTAATGAACTTTTATAATGCATATGAACGCGAAAAAAAATAACGCGCCTTTAAAAAACCACGTATCCTTTGCAAACTTTACCTATTGATACTTTTCCACGGAGTGTGGATATCTCAATCCAAATGCATTCACAGTTGTGCCTTTCTAGGTCAAAACGTCTCCGGCACAGAAGCGATGAGTTAACAAAAGTCATGACCCCATCGCCTTTACCTTCTAGGCGGTCTCTTCGGAAGGCGGTCTCTTCGGAAGGGTGGTTGGAAATTATCAATAAGCAGAAGTTGGTTAGGGTAGCTCTCATCAAGCCAAGTTTCAGATAGGGTGATTATATTTAGGTTTTCAGATTGGGCTAGAAGTTGAATTTCATCGATTTTACCGGCACTTTTCATGCTACGGACATTTGAGTGACAAAATTTGAGCAGTTTGTCAGAAAATGTTGCAGGGCCAGGATTCGGGTGGACATCAATACCAAGAAAAAAGAAATTATATAGAAGCAAAAGGATGTGTTGAAAACAAAGGAATCCGTTAAAAAGAATGTTTGCAAACAAAAGTGCAAATAAGCAGACGAAAAGAATTATTTGAAAGTCAACAGTGGAGTCAAATTGGAGGGAGACTTTAATGGAAATGGATTTGTTGAAGAAAAGACCAATGGCCATTCTATACAAAGCAAGACTAATACCCATCGTAATACAAAAGAGGAAGGTTGGGCATGTGGGCACTTGAATATTTCTGTAGTGGTAGAGTATAGCATATATCCCTTAGGGCCAAATATGTTAGACCTTTGTACAGGAAAGCGAAAAGTATGGAAACAGTGTGACAGATTACATAGGCTATTTGTATGTAAAGGGGATGCTTAAAAGAGTATATACAAATAATTGTCCAGCTGACAGCGATCAAGATGTGTAACATAGCGACATGACATAGAACAATGAGAGTGAACGACAAAATACAAAAAACCAGAAAAACAGAAACGAAAGAGAGAGCATGTTACACAAAAAGGAAAAACGAGTGTGACCATACAATACAGAAAAATATATGCTGCTAAGCATGTGTTTAACAAGCTGTAACAAGAAGACTGGATGTGAAAATGAGTTAATCAAAAAAACTAAGACTGCTAGTTGTAGTTAGTTTAGTTTCAAATAATAGGTTAAAGATTCAAAGTTTGGGAAAGTTACTGATTATTCCACATACTACAATATGCAAGTCAACGAGCCTGTCTTTACAAAAGAGTTTGGGATAATGATGATGGTTCGTGTATTTCTAAGATATGCTACAAACGTATTACCGGCATATCAGAAGAGCATGGGTAACTGAACGGTTTTGTTGTTGCATTAGAATAGAAGGCAATACTATATAACTGCAGTATTTTCATAACATACGAAGTAATCAATAAAACACCACAAGGCAATATGTGCTGATAACATGGTATCGGAAAGTAGTAAACTGTGCTTTGCATAACGAGACTTGTTACATTATGATAATGCAAGCAGAGCTAAATACCTTTATCCAATAAAATATGGTGAAAGTGTACAACTGTCCTGTAGTACAAACTCAACATGAAGAGGTTACAAATAAATGACAATACCATATCACTGCAATATTCACATAATACAGCAAAACCTCTCCAACCGAACAACTTCGCACACCGAACATCTCTCCACACTGAGCACCACCCCTCGGTCCCAATTACACACTCGCAATGTGAGCAAACCTCCCCACACCGAACACTTCACTATACTGAACAGTGTTTTCCGTTCCCAAGGGTACCCGATATGGGAAGGCCCTACTGCACATGAATACACTGTTGCACAACACCCCCACTCACCATAAATTGCTAATGTCATGTAGTAACGGCATATGGCAAAACGTGGTTGGCCTGTAGAAATTTTAGAATCGTTATACCGCAAGGACGCTTGAGATAAAAATATTACATAATTCCACGGCGCAGTGTGTGGGAGGTGGAAAGAGGAAGTGCCAAGCGAGATATACATTTTTTGCAATAATATGATAAATTAGTCTATCACCATTATACAAGACAACATAATTTAAAAGATCTCAAATAAGTTCAATGATATGGTCGAGCTAATAAGTGCACAATACACAGCTGTAAATGCAAACAGTATGGGAATGAAGAAGAAAGTGAAGAGTGAAGTACATGAATATCAGATGAGCATCACTTTCGATAATAGAAAGCCTTGTTGGACTAGCCCGCTTACATCAGGCAATAAAGTATAATTGGTAATATTGGAAATCAAGTTACGTGATATTTTTGTATTAACAAACTGGATTTAAAAGTTCGTGTTAACAATTGCACGTCTGTAGGTATAAAGTATATACTATGCACGAGGGAATTCTGAAATAGTTCTCGTAATATACATTTAAATGTACCCATCCAAGTCGGACAGCTCGTGAACTTCCACTATGCGCCCAGAGGGAGAGTCTCTGCCCCAAGCGTTTACTTCGCAAACGTACAGTCTACCGTCCCGCGACTATAGTCTATCAACCTTGAAATACGGAAACGAAAATCGGCGATACTGTGTAACTTACTAAATCAACCCAAATAAAGCATGTTTCTTTCAACGTTTCTTCCAAATACCCTGCTACCTATATCCACTTCATGCCTCTTACTTCTTGGTTTCAAGTAGTTTTCGACGATTTTTGCTTTGAATCGATCGATTTTTCAGCAATTCCAATGTGCCGCCATTGTTCAACGTTTTGATCGCATGCGCGCAAAGGCAAGTCCATTTTTTAAGGGTAATCCAGGGTGAAATGTACAACATACACGTTACGAGCAGACGATTCTTTTGATTTTGCCGCCGTGTTGGAAATCCGCTGTTGACCGTGCGCCCAGTCTCTGGAGTTTTATAGATACAGCAAAAATGAAAACCCCAAATGCAGAAAAACTTATTTTGAACGTGGTAAGATCTTTCCAGCTGGAAAAGGAACGAGGTAGGCTCTTTAAATCTCTCCAAAGACCAATAGAAAGGGCCGCACAAGCCCTAAGTTTGACAACAAGGCAAGTAAGATATTGCATGGAGAAAAATGATACAACTTTGCAGCTGATCAGGCAAATGTCAAAACCCAGGTCAAAGCTCACTGTGGCAAATAGTAGGCCTACAACTAAAAAGCTGGATGGTTTTGCTGTTAATTTTTTGCAAAGAAAAATACAAGATATGTTCAAAGTGAAGAACGTGGTGACCATCAAAGACCTCCAAAATAGTTTAGAAACAGACATGGACATCAGAGTTTCTCACACAGCCATCTGGAAGAAAATGAAAGAACTTGGTTACAAATACAAAAGAAGGGGGAAAAAGTTTGAATTGTTTCAAAGGCCAGATATTGTAAGTGCAAGGCACAGATATTTGCGTGGTGTAAGAGAAGACAGGGAAGAAGGCAGGCCTATTATCTATATAGATGAAACTTGGATAAATGCTGGACATGCACATGGCAGGGAATGGCAGGACTCAGTAGGGCATGGCAGGAACAAGGGTACTGCAATTGGGAAAGGATCCAGGTGGATAGTGATTGACGCTAGACATGAAGATGGATTTGTGAAGGGTGCAAGCCGCATTTTTCAATCTAAATCAACAAAAGACTATCACGAGGAGATGGACAGCGACAACTTCAAGGAGTGGTTCAATAACCAACATTCCACACAACAGCACAATAATAATGGACAATGAATCATACCATTCGTCACAGGCAATAAAAGTTCCCACAACATCAACCAAAAAGGATGATATAAAAATCTGGCTACAAAGCAAAGGTATGATCATAGACCCATAGCATAATTGTTCCCCCCCCCCCCATTCCAATCACATTATCATTGCTGTGGCAATGAAGGTTCAAACAAATGAAATATCGCTCTTTTGTTCCGTAAACGCTGATCAATTAAAAGTAATATTCATAACAAATAACTGATTGACGGCTGTGCATTGCCACATATTCAATTTTCCATAAAACAGGAGTCAAACAAAAGAGAATTAAATTTAAAAGAAAAGAACAAAACACACTTCCACTGAGTTTCAAATGTTGAAATCTACACAAATAAGTGAGGAAACAAAAGTACTGTCAAATATTCTTTTGAGATGCCAAAAATAAAGACTACTACTTTGTTCTATATCTACATACTTACATTACAACATACTTGAAAATCATATGTAACCAAAATTTTGGGTCATAAGGTAATGAAAACAAACAAGATGGTGAGATATTGTTGATGTTCTTAAAAAGTGAAAGACAAGTTATAATGCATAAATCATTGAAAGCAATATAAAAAAAGATTTCCCCAGGTCTTTTGCTATGCGGTAATCATGTTTTGAGAGACCACCCGAATAATAGGTCATGAAATCTTAAGGCCTGCCATTAGATTGTCAGGCAAACACAGATCTTAATAGGGGAGTATGAAACATTGTCTTCAATACATAGCATATGTTAAAACACATATCTATCTTCATTGAACCATTCATTTTTTTTAAGGATGGGGATTTGGAGCAGTAGCTATGTGGGTTTCCCAGTTTCAGTTAAGTGGTTGGTGCCAAAGGTTATTCACTGTGGTTCCAGACCCTGTTGTTCCATGGTAAAAAAAATAAAATAAAATAAAAACACACACAGAGGATCATGATGATCCTGTGCTTTGGAAACTAAATGTGGGATTTTATCATGTAGAATTTACATTTATGCAAATTAGGCTGATAAACAAAATTACAATTTTGAATAGCTTCAAAACTTCTGTAGATAGTGGTGTCATTCAAACGTAAGTTTATAGGTTTGTGACATGGTCACATCCAATGAGCCAAGAACCACAGTTGTAGCATTTAAATTTATACGGCTAACACACAAAATGTAGATTATGTTGAGCAATGGCAAAGTATAGCATTTAAAGCTGTTCTCATTTTGAAGGCACGGAGACAGATTTGCTGTGAAGGAAAACTTCTGTGTGTAGTTTCATTTTTGCTCTTTCTATATCTGCCCTGTCCAGTAATGATTACATGTTATGTTGAAGATGTAGTCACAAAAAAGAATTGCACACTAAATGGTCAAATTGTAACTACCATCAATTATCACATATATTAGCTTCTATAAAATTTTATTGAAAGAAACATTTACTGTACCGTTTGCCAGTGTGTGCAAGATGAATGGACCTTACATTTTTATATGTTTTGCACCGCACTAAAAAAAATAAGTATTCTCACTAAAATTTGGCAGATGTGGGGGTAATTAATTGTTTTATCTAACCCCCCCCCCCATCAATTGAACCTGCCTTAAACATAGTATTTGTTTTCCTTTGAGATAATGTTGCCACATATTTTAAATACAAACCTTGCATGATTTGTAATTTGTACAAACAAAATAACAATTTGATTCATGTCTTCTTTACTTGCAATCAAAGGCATCCATTTCACTGAAAACATGCTCAAGAGCAATTTTCTGAAGCTTGTCCAACAGAACAAACCAACCACCAAAAGCTATATCATTGACAGTCTTTCCCAGCAGCATGGACACAAAGTTATTCGATTGCCCCCATATCATTCTGACTTAAACCCTATTGAACTTATTTGGGCCAACATTAAGGGTCATGCTGCCAAACACAACACCAGGTTCACAATGACTAGTGTCAAAGAACTGTTTGAAGAGGGTCACAATAAAGTGCAAGAGTCAAATGCTTGGTGTGATGCAGTACAGCATGTCCTGAAGGAAGAAGAGAAGTACTGGTCATTGGATGGTCTGGGCAATCAGCCTGCAGTTATCATAAATATCGGTAATGATACACCGTCGTCATCATCACAGGTATCTTTCTCATCATCATATGCTCCTCCCTTCAGTCAGCACTCACACTCATCATCGTGTGCAATGGCACCATGCTGGATTTGTGGTAGTGACCAGGACATTGAAGCTGTTGAATGGTTTGGATGTAATGACTGTCCAAAATGGTATCATATGTCCTGTTTAGACACTTTTGAACAGGTCCAAGCCAAAAACAGTTTGGTCACACAAACATCCTGGAGCTGCCCTGTATGCAACGGTGACAGAAGATGTATCTGTTGTGTGTGTTTCGCCACTGCAAGAGCTTCAAATCCTTCGATTGTTCTCTGCTCGGGTGACAAGTGTTTTGCATGTGCACATACTCAATGCATTTCATCAGAGAAGCGAAAACTGTTGATTCAGACTGGTGTGTGGATTTGTCCCCCATGTACCTGTGAAACAGAGCAATAACCTTTCAGATTTCCAAAGGTAAACCCTTTCACTCTCTTATAATTTCTGCACACACAAAACTCATGCTGAGAAATATATGGTCATTCATAACTGACAAAATGTGAATATTGGATATCATTTTCTATTACAAAATGATGTGGATTGGTTATTTTAAAATATGTATATTTCATGGAAACTAAAATTAGGCTATATTTACGAGCAAAACTCTCTCATTTTTTTTAATGTTTGTGCTATTGCTTTTAGAAGTACCATCATTAGCATGACTGGTTATATGAAAAGGCATGTGTCCTCAAGTGGTAATGGGTTTATATCTTTGAGCAAACATGACATGAAAATAACCTGTAAAGCAAAACGTGGAAATGAAAGGCCATACATTAGGTATATTTAAAAAGCCACCAAGGCATTGAGACAGGCTTCCAGCTGCTAATGTTTTTCCTTGCTTCTGCAGTCCTGATAACTTACCTGTTATGTAACAAGTTATCAGAAATTCAAAAAGCTTGGACTTGTTTGCCTGCATACTGTTTTGTAAACTTGTACGGCTTCTGAGATCTACTTATATTCTCTCCTGTGAACCTGCAGATACAATTGTAAGGTCACCTTTTATCTAAAGCAAATTAAATGAAAAAAGTATATGGCATTAGGCAACATATATTAAAGCAATTCCTTCTCAAAATATTAATTTTCTCTCTCTCTCTCTCTCTCTCTCTCTCTCTCTCTCTCTCTCTCTCTCTCTCTCTCTCACACACACACTGTAATTATTCCATCATAGCATAATCTTATGCTAGTGAAAAATTGAATTTAACAGCCCTCAGTACACTTCTTTAATGAAGCAGTGTGAATTCTAGACTAGCGCTAGCATTTAAAAATTTGTGGCAAAAATTCCACCTTTTCTGCACAAAAACTACGAAATGTGGGAGAATTTTGGTAGGCATTTACTACTTTTACTAACGATTCTAAGTTTTAGCAGCATTTGGTTATTTTAGCTGCTGGTAGCACTTACATAAACATGTAAATTTAACAAAGGCTATGGGCTAAATGGGAAAGTGGAAACTGATGTACACACACACACACACACACACACACACACACACACACACATAAATGTACATGTTCGTTTAAAAACGTTCTCAGCCAGCCTGGATATTATTCTTTCCTTCTGAATTACTTCACCAAACCACAGCGATGCAAGGAATCTTATCTATTTGCAGGGTTTTCCATGAAGCTTTATAGCTTAACGGTGCCATAAAGCTTTAGAAAAAAATGTTAAGCTTCAACTTGACCATAAAGCTTTAAATGCTTCCCAGAAAGCTGTAATTCTTGCCAAATTTGCAGCTTTTTAGGGCAAAATGGCACTGTTTAGGACAAAATTTACTTAACTGAGCAGACAAATACAAATCGACATTGGATCATCACCAAAAATTCAAAGCTTTAATTATATTTCCTGCGTAAAATCCTGCATTTGTACTAAAGAAAGAAAGAAAGAAAGAAAGAAAGAAAGAAAGAAAGAAAGAAAGAAAGAAAGAAAGAAAGAAAGAAAGAAACTTACTTCGTTCACGCATGCCACATATGTGGCCGCACTGAGAGTGAGACTGAGTGACAGACGCACCAATAGGCGATAGGCCCATCCATTGCATTAGTATCTCCCCTGTCGATGCATTGCTTTTAAGTTTCTCTTTTGTCATGTTAAGTGGCAACCAACGGTACATTATGTTTGAAAATGAATGCCCAGGAGTTACAGACATTTAATACGACGAACCAACAATTTCTAGAACCTTGAAGGCACGCTTTCACAAGTGCACGTCGCCGTGAACCCAGTGTTTACAAAATTGACAGTTCTCACTCCCGCACTTCAACTCGCCCAATTTTAGCGTTAGTCCGCATGCGCACAAGTCTAAAAAATGGCGGTTTCGAATTAACCGCTGCCGCATAAATAACATTTTTTGGCCAAATGATAGGGTATTTACGATGACACGACAATACAGGTAAAAAGGAACAAGGGTATATGACTTAAGTTGCTAAGTACATACATTTTTTATGGGTCTGTTGCGTCTATCTCGCATTATCGCCAAAATTCGTATCCGTGATTCGTGGTTGATAGACTATAACAAGAGTGATTTTTTTTCTCACGCCGCAACTTGCGGGCAGCGTACATGATGGTAGAGCGTTTCTTGGTTAAGTCCTCGGATATACAGGCATCGTTACTCTTCTTCCTGGCACTAAAAAAAGTTCGGTCTAGTACGATAGCTCACAAACCTCACAATAACTGCACGGAACTTCCCTGGTACCTTTTTGCCAACTCGATGAGATCTGCTAATCTCATTTGGATCCAGATGGACGCCTATTTTTTCTGCATGACTTGCAATTATTTCATCAATGTTGAATATGGGAATGATAGCAGCCAACGAAAAAAATGGTAAATGACGAAACAAATCAGGACAAACATGGAAAAGACTACAAGTTTGTAATAATGCATTTCTGAATTACTGCGCTGAAATAATTTTAACACATAATAGACTTTTACATCACACTTTTGATCACAGAAAACTTGGTATGTTATTGATTAAATTACAGCGGCAGATTCTGTATTTGACAAAGCCTACATGTATATCATTGTTTGATTGTGACATATAAATAACCTGCATGGGCTAGTTAAGCTGGGCCTGTTAGCACTATAGCCCTAATAATCATGATGTAGGCCTAGGTCTGCTTCTCCTAAAATAGGCTACATTTGTCATCTTTTCCAACCATCTTTCCAAATTTTTTTGTTGTGTGTGTATGTGTTTCTTTTTTTTTTAATATTATTTTTAAGGTTAGGCCGATCAATAGCCAAATGTTCTTTACCACGTCTTGGTCTTTATACATTAAAGACGGCACTGTAATAGCAATAACGTGAAAATAGGCTTATCAACAGGTTTCACCCGCCCTTATTATTTTCCTTGTTATCAGTTAGGCCTATTATGACCAAATATCACTATCAAAATAAATAGGATAGGCCTACAAGTTTATCATATGTGATATATGCCTACTGGGACTACAATTTGCTGATATCCGTCGTCAACATAAATTCAATTTAGGCCTAACAGTGATATGCGAAAAGGGCCTTGAAACTAACTGTGATCCATGGCTATCCATGATCCAGGAGTGGTAATGGTTGATCCCGGTAATGGTCTTCTAATCCCCTCGGCCTGCCCTGCCTCGCCTCGGCCCGTCCCATAATGACTGCTCTTATATCTTAACAAACAATGTTGAAAGCTAGCATAAATCATTATGATTATGGTTTATCTTTATGATATTTATGGATATTGCATTTGAAGCATATAATTATCATTGCTTGTTTAATGGGTTTAAGAGACTTTTGCGCTAAAATTGTAGGCTAGGCCTGTATATAGGTACGTGGTTTTCAGATCGTGCAGATTAAAGTCATCTTCAATCGAAGCTGTTTTGCTTTGTGGGATTTTTGCACGTGCCACTGAAGAAGGCCCGGATGATGGCGTCATGCAGGCCCTGTGTGTGGCGGCCATCTTGCTGGATGTATTCGACCCTTAGTTATAGAGTAAGTTATGCTTACTCTATGTTTTAATGTTGCTTTTCCGGTGCTTCCTGAGTAAGTATCGTTACTTGTTCAAGCCCTTGTCCGACAAAAGCAGACAGTGGCATGTTCATTTAGAATGTTTTTATGCTCTGATGGTATAAGACAGATTTTAAACGAATAGACACAGGTGGCTGGGTGTTCCTCCACCAGCAATCCACTGAGCATTTCAGTCCACACCTGTGTGTTAATGTCGTCTGCTTTAAGGATGTGCATCAGGCAAACTTAGACTTCCACAAAAACACAAATAAAACTCTCAAAGGTCATAAAACCTCCTACAAAGTACATATTTCTGCAAAGTAAACAAACTGGACATTCAGATGTGTTATTTGCCTTGTTTTGAAACATCAATTGAAGAAAGATAACCGATCAATTTTATGGAAAAGTGAATTCAAACTTTTTGTTATTGTATGTAGCATTAAAATGTCTTTGGAAAAACAATCCAATGATACCTCTCGACAAAAGTGGGTCCTGGTTTTTCGTCTTTTGTTTCATAGCGGAACGAGGAATGCCCAAAATTGTGCTGATGACACCACATCCATACATCAAAGGGTTATGACTTTGGCTTAGTAGTGTGACAAAATTAAGCGTCGGGGGAAAAATCTGAGACCTGCTTCTTTATTTTACCTTCTGAGGATGACATTATCCCAAACTAGATGTTTTATTACTAAAACTGTTGAAGTTGAATCCAAAATGATTTTGGGTACTATTGAAAAAAGCAAACGCGAGAAAACAAGCTTCAAAAAGAATGCCGTCTTCAAGTGGATCAACATCACTTACTCGAGCATAGATCGTTATGACACCTTCCTAATCCGACCGGACTGTGTTTAACGAGTATCATAATATGTTTCCCCGCTAATACTTCGAGAATACTTTATCCTGATGATTTTGATCATACAAAGCAAGGTTCAGTACTTCTGTCTCATCATTGTGGCTCAAATTCTGGCTTTTTCTGAGCTAGGTGTTGATTGGTTAAGTCACCCGTAGGACGTGCCAAACAGTCATTGACACATTCCTACCCACTAACACCCAACACCAGCTGGTAGCGCAAAAAGTAGAGTCACATTAATGAGGCACATTCCGTGGGCGGAGCTTATGACGGCATAACAAAGGTAGACTGCAAGTCATTTCAAAACAACCCAGTCATGATCAACTTTCTGCTTAATATACAGCTTACGGATAAAGTTAGATACAAATCGATTCCTGCATATGAATTTTTGATATTACTAACACTAAATATCTTAAAACTGAAAAAAAGTCAGTTTCAAGGCATTTAACCTTACACACATCCTTAACTTCAGTGGCAGCCATGCCTGTGGACATATTCACAATTTCAAAGAATTTTACCATTGCATTTGATGCGATTTCAATCTTTCTTGAATCAAATACAAAAGTAGAATGAAATTGGGCTGTACTCGATTCAGACGTGTTACCATGAATGTATGGCATCTGGTTACAAATTTAAATGAAAGCCACAACTTGCCCCGAAGCCTATGTAAGCCTTGGCATGAGCAGATTGGCACCATTTTCAGTATTTCCAGAAATATTCAGCACTACAGTTGTGCAATATCTCAGCAGCACCCCAATGATGTATATACTGCTGGCTGCTGGGGGTAGAAAAAAATGTTATCCCCTTTGTTCAACATTATGCACGTGTTATGAGCATTAATTCATTAATAATATATTATTCACGCCCACAGAAGAAGTGTACAATATGACATACTAAAATACATAAAATATACAAAATGCAATAGTACGCATACGCCAGCATGGTGCAAAATATTTGCTGAAAGCACACCATACTATGATGCGTGAAATGGGAGCACCAAAAGCGTAGGGATTATTGCCTTAGCTTATTCCCATGGTGGACCACAACATGAAAAGAGCAACAATGAAGTCAGAAATAATATAAAGATGCTTTGCGTAAGTTTGTAGCTGAAATGCGTTAGATGATTTATGAATTCAATAGATATATATTTTTAAGAAATAGCAAGGTGGAAAAATATGTAAATAAATACAAGCACCAAAGGAATAATTATTTATTACAATAAGTTACTGAAATTATAAGTAAATAAAATTATCCAGTACTTGCATCCCATGCACCAAGAATGTTTTCATCTTAGTTTTGAACATGTTCTTACATTCACTCTTTCTATAATACCTTGGCAGGTTATTCCATAGCCTGCCACCATTTAATTTGAAACCTTGATGCTCCCAAGGTAATACAAAAGACCTCTTATTTCTTCTATTCTTAAACTAGACAGAATCTCTTGACAGAAATATTGAACTCGTGTAATCAGGTGCTTCATTTGGACTAATGTTAAACATGAGTAAATATGTGAAGTAGTCTAATCTCTTGGTAACATTGAGCTATTTCAGTTTTTGAAAGTATAAACCCAACATGAGATCTGGAATAGATGTGTGGGGGGAGTTTGCTTACTTTATTTACAATTGTTTTTCACATCTCTTTTGGGAGGAAATGGTGGTCCTTTAAAGGACTTTTTGGTTGTTGTTTTTGTTGTTGTTGTTGTTGTTGTTGTTGTTGTTGTTGTTGTTGTTGTTGTTGTTGGGAAGCTGCTTGCATGGATAGTGGGTGTGACCACCATGCCTCTGTAAGGAAGCTTGGATCTGCCTTGGCATGCTGCTTCTCAGCTTGGTGATCTCAGGCTGGGGAGTTTCATTCCTCTGGTCTGTGAGCCCCTGTGCCATTTGTTCCAGGGTGGCTGCGGGTTCTTCACATTCGTCCCTCATTTGACAGCTAAGCACCTCCTACAAGTGCTCGATGGGGGACAGGTCAGGAGAACGGGCAGCAATGGGATCTTGTAATATTGTATTGCTGTAGATGCTGCATACTGATTCAGGCAGTGTGTGGTCATGCATTATCCTGTTGAAACAGTAGCCCTGGATATCATTTGAGCCATTAGTTAACTGTGGGAGGATCTCGTCCACGTAGGGCATGTTAATGTTCCGTTCACCCTGAGTACAGCTGTTCTTCCTGTTGCTGTAATGCCCCCCCCCCACATCATGACACTGCCTCGTATATAGCAGTCATGTTCAACCATACATCCTTCTATGAACCTCTCAGCAGGCATTCGTCAAACCCTTATTTTTCCATCATGGGAATCCAAGCAGAATCAAGATTCATATGACCACAATACGCTGTTCTATTGATTTCTGGTCCAGGCTGCATGTTCCTCACCCCACTGTTCCCATTGTAACAGACTTGTTAAGGGCAAAAAAGGGATGATCACTGCATTTTATAGTGCAAAGATCCCACTTGGCACAAGTCTTTCTGCGGCAACATAAAAAAAGTATTCAAAGAGACACTCTGTCTTCATGGTTGACCTCATCTTAGTAGCATAAATAATGTAAATTAACAGCTTAATGAAAAGATCGCCTAACTTTGCAACCAATTAACACAAATATATGTGCGAACAGTTGAAATTAGTTAATTTGAGGGCAAGGAAGTTGATGGTTTAAAACCCACCCTGATGTATTCCCAATGATCCCTGTTGTGAGATCTATGACCTGTTATGTCCCATTATCACAGATCATAAATAATTCTCATTTCTGAATGAATACCATATAATTGCCTCAATTAGCATAAATTATGCTAATTACTGTCAAAAAGAAACACATTCCAACATTCTTATCATCTATCATGAAAAGCATGATTCATTTAAAGTGACTAATTTAAGTTTGAGAAATGCATTTCACATTAATATCCACAAACAAGATGGCTGCTGGCATCCTCATGAATTTAGAAATATTAGTTTCCCGTGTTTTTCCAGAAATCTGCATACAAAAGATTTCTTAACCTTGAATAATTCTACAGATTTAGTCTACGTGTAGTCTGCCTTATTACTGCCTCGATTCCCACTTCTGTCCATCTGCAGGACTATGTCTTCTAGCCATGCCATTCATGTGTAACCAGTTCCCCCTTGATTCTGTCATTTTTATGCAGGACCATGCACCTCATAAACTCAGTTCCGCATAACAATCTAGACGCAACCATGTACAAAACTCTGTAGGTGTAAAGGTGGGAATGCACGCCAAGTAAAGGAATAAACGTGATTTATTCATGGTCAGAACAGTTAAAGAGCCACTCCTCACACCTGCACGAGTCTCATCGAATATATGCATGACACTGTTAAATACTGTTAACAGTTTCTTTTAATGAGATGTATCTGTATGTCTCAAACCATAATTCCTTACTTAAAATCAGACAAGGACCATATGTTGGGAGTATATGTAAATATTATTTGTAGGCATTTTGATAGAGTAGTCATTACTGATGATTTTTTTTTCCAGGTGAAACGCCTTAACAGGACTGTGATGTTTTACAAACAGGGTATAGTTGACATCAAATTTAATGTGACCTACATGCCCGAATCTAAATCATCATGCAAGACCATTACCCATTCTGATTTCATTATTTTCCACTGTATTCACAAAAGAATAAACTTTGTTTCTTGCTGACTTGTGTTTAACATGATGTTGTATCACCTGTTCCATGTCTCATTTATGATGTGAAAGTTAGTTCTGTACCATGTGATCATTATTCATGAATTAAAATTCTTCTAGATTTTCTCTGACTTTTAAACCACAAATCATCCCCTGTGGCATGTGCAGCACTAGAAATTTGTTTTAAGGAAATCATTTATCCGAAGAATTCTATGCCATCATGCAGGTTTTGTGTGAGTAAAGTACAGAGTGAATTTAGCCTTGCACTATGAGCAATTTTAATCACCCATGCAAAGACAGAATTGTGTCTCCTGTTGGCCTCCAAAAATTGCAGAAATTGTTGTATAATACATGTTTGTAGCTGAAACGTGTCTTAAGTGGTGCACTCTAAGCAGAATAATTAATATTAGACTCTGGCTACTTCTTCAATTGTCATTGAAGAAATAAAGTATATTCTTAAGTGGTGCATGATACCTGAAGAAAAGAAAATGTGCAGCGGCCATCTTGAATTTTAAGGGTCAAAATGGTTGCCAATTGTCCAAATAACCCCAAACAAGAGGTCTGTGTGAACAGCCCATGCTGAGCTAACCTAGAGATTCATCACACGTGTGAAATTGCGATAGGATAAAGGTCACCCATGTACTGAGTAAGACTGACCTTTATGGAATAACACTAACATGTGCAACATCAGGGTCTCAGTTCAAGTAGCTTTCAAGCTATAGTGAAGAGTAAAATTCATGTATGTTACACTGTTACCCCAGAAATAAAGTCAAGGTAACTTATGTATGGTCTAAGCATGACCCTCATAGAGAAACATTAACATGTGCAACATCAAGGTTCTAACACAAAATATAGCTCAAATTATCAAGTGAACAGTAAATTTCGTGTCAGTTGTCCTTTAACCTTGAGAATGAGGTCAAGGTCCAGATATCACTGGAGTGTTTACCACTGACACCAAACAGGCAGACACTTATCAAAGATGCATCCCTAACAAGTTTGACACAAATGTGGCCGAAAAATTTTAAGTTATAAAAACAATATGAGAAATTCCTGTGTGAAACTTTCCAATTAAAACTTTTTTTAAAGATTTTAAAACAAAAATCATAAAAATTTTTAAAAATTGCTGGAGTGTGACGATTTGAACAAACTTGGTAGAGACCTACTCAAGGCACAATGCCACCAAGTTTGAAGTCAATCTGATAGTTTCTTCAGAGAAGTCCAAAATGTTAATTAGCATAAGAATGCCCATTGACTTACATAGTAATCTATGGGAAATGTGCATTTACCCAAAAGTACCCGAATTGAAAAAATCGTTAAAAACCAAAAATCCACAACTTTGTTTTACCCTTTGACAAGGAACATATCTACCAACTTAAAGCTTAATCTGAGTGACCGTTCTGGAGAAGTCGAAAATAGCGAAAACATACAAAAAATCATTAAAAAAATTAATAAAATTGCAGCACCACCAGGCGAACAAATTAAGATCTAGGAGTCCCTAACAGTGTCTCTGTGTGATATCAAAGCAATTTGGTGAACGGTTTTGGAGAAGAAGATTTTTGAAGATTTGCCCCCCCCCAAAAAAAATAAGGGCAAAAATATTACCAAAAAAAATCCAAAAGTCCATTTGAACAAACCTAGTTGAGACCCACCCAAGGAACATTGCCAAGTTTGAAGTAAATCTGAATGACGGTCGAAACCGTGAATTAGCATCAGAATGCCTTTCACTTACATAGTAATCAATAGGAAAGGTGCATTTACCGATAAGTGCCGTAATTGAATAATAAACGAGAAATCAGGAATCCAGAGCAGGGCCACCTTTGGAACAACTTTGTTTGACCTTTCCACAAGGGACACAGGCACAAAGTTTCAGCTTAATCTGAGGGACGGATCTACAAAAGAAGTCAAAAATAGTAAAAACACCCAAAAAAATCATCTAAAAAATTTAGACAAAATTGCAGCGCCACCTGGAGAAAAACGTTAGAACTACGAGCCCTAGGAGTGTTCCTGTGTGATATCAAAGCAGGGACGTGTTATAGATGGACTACCAATGGGAGCGCTAATCAATTTAGTGGTCAACTGGGCGCGACGACTACAAAGGGTGTTCACTAGCGCCGCTCAAGTTAATCCCCCCTGCTCAGTCCGTTTGTTGTTCCATCTATGTTTCCGCGTTCGGTTGTATCGGGTTACATACATCAGGCTTACATCGGGTGTGCTATTGTACCAAGTTCAAAAACGGAGAGTTTTATGCGTGTGCAACCAGTCTCATCGTTTGAATCAGAACCGTGCGAGTCCATGGATGTGTTTTTCGTTGAAATCGGCCGATAAAAGGGCTAGTTTTTGCATTTTTTCTGTCCAAAATGATGCAAAGTTAGACAACTTGCGTGCGTAATAACTCCTTTCGCCGTCATTAGCAATAAAAAATGTAGTTTTAGATGGATAGTGTATGCTGGTAGGATCATGATGGTGGTTTCATTTCTTGTAGTTGAGTCCGGCGTAACGCTAAATTTTGACTTTAAAATGTGGAACACGGTGAAAAATTTTGCACATTTCAGTCGGTGACGCGATTATTCTCGCCTTTCATCGCGTGACCTGGCCCACGAGATTGCCAGCGGCCAGCGCGGACCGTGGAGTTGTGTTTGTTCAGCACTGAAGGTGCTCGCTCAAACACCCGATCGCTGAGCAGCGGCAACATAGATGGTACAAAGGGGGCCCCGCCGTTGGTAGTCCATCTATAACACGTCCCTGATCAAAGCAATTAGATGAGCGGTTTTGGAGAAGATTTTTTCCCCAAAAAAACAAAGAAATCATACAAAAATTTATAAAATTACTGAAATGTAACCATTTGTACAATCGTGGTGGAAACCTACCTAAGTAAGAAGTCGAAAATAGCATAAACACACAAAAAATCATTTTAAAAAATCAGAAAAAACGACAGCGCCACCTGGTGAAAAACGTTGGGAGTACGAGCCCTAGGAGTGCTCCTGCGTGATATCAAAGCAAGTGGGTGAGCGGTTTTAGAGAAGATTTTTTTAAGATTTGCCCCCCCCTCCCCCCCCCCCCCCAAAGTCATAAAAAATCCATAAAATCACTGACGTGTGACCATTTGTACAAACTTGGAAGAAACCTACCTCAGGTACTTCTCCACCAAGTTTCAGGCACAGTTTTGGAGAAGTTGGAAATGACAATTTTGGCCTGACGGACGATGGACGATAGACTGTCCTATAAGCTCAGCTGACTGACAAGTCACCTCAGCTAAAATTGGATTCCTAGCCTTCACATTACCCAGTTGCGACTTTTCACACATCCCCTTTCGTACCAAATCTGATCAATTTACATACATAGCTTATGGAGTTCGGACTACGGAATAGGGTAATGACTACTAAGAAGTTGGTTCCGGACAAAAAGACACAACTACAATACCACTTTCTCTGAGATGCTTCTTAGCACAATCAATGCTAATAAAAGGACTGTGAGCTGTATTTATGACATTCTATCACCAATGTTATTCAAGAGCTGTGTCCCCCACCCCGAAAACTAGTAGTAATTGTTGTATAATACACATTCCTAGCTCTTGCATGTCTAAAGTGGTGCACTGTGCCTGGGGAAGAGAAAAGATGCAGCGGCCATCTTTTTTGAAGGTCAAAATGACCACCAATTGTCAAAATACCAAAAGTTGAATTCCTGACCCTCAATTGGCCAGTTGCGACTACTCACGTTTCCTTCTTTTCTCTTTTTAACAAGTTATATACTTCTTTCTTTGAGGTGCTTATTTGCGTAATACATGCCAATTAGATGTGTCTGAGCAAGAGACAAAGTGTCTCTTTGGATTTTTTTTCTCTCATTTGGGCCCCAAGGAACACTTGTGCCCAGTGGGACCTTTACACTATATAAATACACAGTACACTCTCTTAGTAAGTCTATTACCGTGTCTTGTGTGCAGGGCTGAGGGGGATGCAAATGACAGGGCGGTATGCCTCGGTTTGGCAGACACTAGTCTTTTGTTAATGGGAGACTGTGATGCTCTGATTTTGCCGGCCTGGCGCCACTGCTGACGATACGTTTCGGTGGATAGAAAGCTGCATCTCTTCACATAGTGGATCAAATAAAAGTCATCCGTCCTATCTGACTGTCTTAGTCGGTCAGATCCAGCCCTCCCCATGCATGCTGTGGCTTCCTGCACACGGTACAACTACATTTTACCCATGGCCTGGAGCACCCCATTTTCCATATAACCTCTTGCTGGGAGAAGCCAGCCTCCAAAATCCCAATTATTCTGCCCCTGTCAAATTCAGGCAGTTTTGAGTGACCCGTATGCCATGGCATTATGGATTCGCATTGATTCGAGTACTGCCATGGCCCCCTTATAAAACCAATAGGCACCCCAATACCAGACATACTTTTTCCATCTCTCTGGCTGTTGTCTTGTTTTCCTAACGTTTTTTTTTTATTTTTGTATTTTTTTTTTAATTTATTTATTTTGTATTGTACATGTGACTGCTTAAGTATACCCTAAGTTATCCTGTTGATGTTACATAATATTCTATGCGACACCCATATTTTCCATGTAAAGGCATATTTAGAGCGACCCATTTTAAACCAATGTGGGTGGCATCTTTTTCCCAGCAGTACAAATGTATATATATATATATATATATATATATATATATATATATATATATATATATATATATATATATATATATATATATATATATATATAACAAAATTTTGTAATCCGGGAAATCCTCAGATGTATTCTGGTGTATTGTCAGCAGCATAATTGGCGTCAAATGTGTCCCATGAACTGTAATAGATTACCCCTTGTTCAATGTTGTTTGCAGCTTTCTTGGCATGAAGAAAACCCGGATTATTTAGTTATTTCGTTTGTTGGGTGTGTGTGTGAGGGGGGAGGCATGACGTAATCTTGTAACAAACCTTACTGCTCAAATGTTTGTTGTTCCCCGGATACATTACACCAGAAATACACATCCTTATGGTTTTTGAGCGAATGATTTTTTCATGTGAAAATATTTCACACAAAACAACAAAAATACAGGCTACAGCGAAATTGTTATAGGCATATTTGGCTGGTGAGATGTTCATACATAACATCAAGCAAAATCTCATGTTTTGAACAGAATATGTCATGTCTTTTTATGCAATGTTTCTGGGATACATGCTTAACATGCAGAGCTTCTCCAAATATTATGATGGTGATGTAACTGGGATGTTAACAAATTGTACCTGTCCATTGTCACAGGCATAAAAACAAACAAAGTATCTCCACTTTTCTCTACTAAGAAGCCTCATTTTAATGAAAGAAATTATGTTTACCTATATGTAAAAAGTTGTAATACAATCATTTGTATGTAGTAGCAGAGAACACAATACTTAATCTGGAATAATGAGTTCAGCATTCAATGAATTCAACTTTGCAGTAAGATTTTATGACTTTGCATATAAGCCATTAATATAACAAACCTGCTGTTCATATCACAAACTTGATATGCAAGGAACGACAGAATAAACATCAATGTATAGCTGAAATGCTGTGAAAGCAAAATGAGTTGCCATTGCATACAAAATAAGTTGCCACTACCACACTGAGCATTTTTATTATTTTTTTCATAAATTTGTCGCAAAGTACTCTGTCGCAATTTTGAGCCTTTTCTTCTCTCTTCTTCACATTTTCTTCTCTCTTGGCTTTCTTCTCTGAAACCACTGGTCTGATGCACTTCAAACTCGGAGGGAATATGCCTTCGTAAACCAAGTTCCTACAATGGTTATGCTCCAGTGATTTGTGGACTTCTTATAATTTTTGGGGTTCATTTCTTGGCAATTTAAAAAATCCTCGACACCGCTACGCCAATTGCATAAGGACACTTGTGGGGACCCCTAAACCTTATTTGTATAACAGGTGACGCGGAGATTTTTTTTCCATGTTTAGCTCAGCTGAGCTTATGTGGTAGTTAGGGATCCCGACATCCACAATTCACATTTTCGACTTCTCCAAAACCACTGGGGAGATTCACTTCAAGCTTGGTGGGAATGTATCCTGGGTGGGTCTCTACAAAATTTGTTCAAATGCCTACCCTACAGTGATGTTCAGCTGAGCTTATAGGTTGGGTGGGTGATCATTCCGTCTGTCCACAATTTACATTTTTGATTATAGGAATTTCATCGACATTATTTCTTTTTATTTTTACGTATATCAAATAGCACTGCATCAACTGTATTATGATAAAAACGAAAGTGAAATGCAAATACGTATTTTGTTGAAAATTACGAAAGTGAATTGAGAGTATTTTTGTACATGAATAACAAAACGTTCTCTTAGATTCTCCTAAAACTCGGTGGCAATGTAACTTGTGGAAGGGTCAAACAAAGTGTTCACTAGATGACCATAGTCAGCACCTTTGACTTTTTATGACTTTTTTTTTTCAATTTGGATACTTATTGGTTAAAGCAGACATTCCCATTGATAACAATGTAAGTCTATAGGCATTGCAATAGTAAGTAGCATTTTTACTTCTACTCCAAAACAGTCAACTAGATTTACTTAAACCTTAGTACGGATGTGCATCGGGTGAGTCTCTACCAATTTGTTCAAATAGTACTCTTTAATGATTTTTGTAATATGTATGATTTTTCATCCCCTCCTGGGCAAAATCTTTTTCTCTGAAACCGCGTGGGCAATTGCTTTGAAACTGCAAAGGGACGCGCCTGAAGACCTCTGATATTTTCATCAGGGAAGATTTTGATTATTGTCTGCTTCTTTGAAGAATATTCATATGCTTTTACTTCTAACTTTTCCTCCCAAATCCTGAGTTGGATCCTCTTCAGGGAATGTAAATTGCCTTCATCTCCTCCAAATTTTGTTCACTACATGGTGGTGCTGTCATTTCTGATTTTTAACAACATTATCGAATTTCAGGAAAATAAGTACCGGGATATTTTCATGTTAGCAACAATGTAACCGTCTTAAACAAAGATTACTGTGAAATTCTGAAGGTTACAGGACCACTTCGGTCTGTGCATGTAACGTCGGCTCAGCACAGGACTATCACAGCCTTCTTGTTTGATGTTGTTGCATCTTACGTCTTGGTCATTGTTGGGCGTCCTGGATGGAAACCCAGGCTAATAATGTATATTGTGCATTTTAAAATGGCATGCCAGTCCAACGAGAGGGTAAAAAATCGAAACACAGTCGGTCTCTTTTAAGCCAATACACAGTCCCCTTCATATGAAGCAGAATAACCCAGTAATACTCGACATTCATATTAGTTGCAGTGCCGCTTTGCCTGTGTCGTTGAAAAATTACCCCCTATGTTCGGGCAGATCCCTGTATCAGACATGACAAGATATGCTCTTTGCAAACTAACAATGTTGATAAACTTATTTAATTAAAAATTCGTAGCCAGTTTCTCCAGCACATACTGAACTTGATGTTAAAGGGAGTTGTCAGTATATATTTGGAATAAGTATTCTTTGTTCCCATAAAAATATTTTAGTGACACCGAGGGCTTTTCATCGGGATGCCCGTATCAAAGCGGGTGATTGCCACCATTGCCAAGAAACAGTCTGAGACATGGGGGGGGGGGGGATTAATATGGAAGTCCCGTATTCATGAAAGACAACTAAGTTTACCTTCGACAAACTGAGACTTAAAATTCTGGAAGAACGTCCGAGCAACGGGTTTCGGCATTGAGGATCTTTCACAAAAGAGCATTTCAACTTTAGTTATTAAGAGGTTTTATATCTGGTTTTGCCACGAGGGCAATTTTTGATGTAGTATTGTGTTAGTACAAAATCATACTGGTTGTACAAGTCATATGCACGGACACGCTGTTGCCATTATATTCTACTATCTGATTATTATCTTATTTTGTATTACCGGTACCTACACGCTTACGTTCATGCACCCAGCAAATGAAATTAGATCCGCATTAAGCATGGCTATACATACCAATTGTTGTTTGTCTGGGTATTACGTTTGTATAGTTCAAACTGCAGAATAGCTATGCATTCGTGTTATCTATACAGTCTATCAAATTTCGTTTGGTATGTGGTCTACTTCTTCTATAAAATCGCTGTTTCTACCATGCTGTTAAAATCCGCACAAGAAATAAGAGATCCGCTCTGCTGGAAAATGACACACAGTATAGCATTGACTCAAAAGCTTCTAGAATGTTGAAGTCATGTGATTAATCTTCTGGTGTTACATGATACATGCTAAAACTGAAGGTTTAACCCACAAACAGATGTATATACTGTAGCAACTTTTTGGGCAACATTTAGAAAGTTCTTCTCCAAAACCGCTCAGCCAATTGCTCCGAACTTATATGATGGGAACACATCTAAGGACCAGTAGACCTAGATTTATGCCAGAGGTGGTGCTGCGATTTTCATTGACTTTTCCGCGACATTTTGTGTGACTGTATACGATTTCGTCTCCAAAAACATCACTCGGACTGTTCTCAAACTTGTGGAAAGGAAGCCTCTGGATGGATCAAACAAAGTTGTGCATGAGATGTTGACACATCTGGTCCGTGATTTTTAGCCATATTTATAATTCAGGTACTTATTGGTTAATGCACATATTTTTATTGATTACTATAGGAGTCAACGCGGATTGCAATGGTAACTCACGATTTTCGACTTCCCCAAAGCTGTCAACCGGATTCACTTCAAACTTAGTGGAGATGTACCTTGGATGAGTGTCTACCAAGTTTGTTCCAATGGCCTCGCTCAAGAGATTTTTGTTATTTGTCCACTTTTTTTTTTTTTTTTTTTTTTTTTTTTTTCATTTTGTAAAATATTAAAAAATAATCTTCTCAGAAACCACTAGGTTAAATGCCTGGAAATTACACAGGGAGACCCCTTGCCAAAACTTGTTCAGCAGGTGGCGCTGTGATGTTTTCTTTCATTTTTTACAAATTTTGAATGGTTTCACATGGGTATAACTCAGCAAGACGGTTAGCTGCTTGTGATTAATTGGTTTTTACTATTGAAATACTTGACAATTTCAGTGTGACCCTTGTATTCGGTATCATGAAACAGTTTACTTGTAGTTCTTCATCACTGACTGAGTCCTACCCTCCCTGCATGAGGGAATGGGTACTTTGTCTCCCTTCTGTATTTTTGCTATTGGTGTCTACGTCTGATTGAGATTTTTACAGAGTATTGGGCAAAGGTATCACGGGGATGTGTGGCACATTTAAAGTGAATAGCGTCCCAATCTTTATTTCTTGCAGCTGACTGTCGACAGCAGTATTCATAGCACACCAATCAGTCATTGTATTGGAGGCATTTTCTGTGTTAGGTACGCCACGCTGTGCAGGTCCATAGGCGTTTTGCTGGACCTGCGAGACAAATCAAAGGACACGGAAGGTGCAGCCTCGCGTGTCCTTTGATTCATCGACCCTCCCGCAACGTGTAATGCATTTGTGCAATATGGACAATAGTAATTCCATATGTATATAGGTTAGACAGGGACAGGCTAGCTTATGGAGAGTAAAGAGTTCGAATTGCGGAATAGGATATTGACTACTAGGAAGTGGTTCTGGGCAAAGAGACACAAATACAATTCAACATGTTGAACACAATCAGAACCGTCCATTCTGCCTGTCAGCCATGTGAGACTAGTGTCTAGGAGATTGCACGACAGGCAGACAGGTCAGGAGAACTGCCGCGTTCGAATCACCTTCTTGCCTTTGTAAAATTCAAGTTTTTGGATAAAACTGTCACAGTTCAAATCCCCTTCTTGCCTTTGTAAAATTTAAGTTCTTGGATAAAAGTATAAGGAACATTGCAAAATTTCAGTCCGTCATTTCTGGTCTTCAAAAGTAGTACCTCTAAAACAGTAAGTCATCAGTTTGTATGGAAGGTCCACCATCGTGGAAGTTAAGGTATGGTCTGAAATATTAGAAAAGTTCAGTTGGAGGTCCTTCGTGGAAGCTAAGGTATGGTTTTAAACAGTAAGTCATCAGTTTGTATGGAAGGTCCACCATCGTGGAAGTTAAGGTGTGGTCTGAAACATTAGAAAAGTTCAGTTGGAGGTCCTTCGTGGAAGCTAAGGTATGGTTTTAAACAATGAAAAAGTTCATTACTGCACATTCAGGTCACCCCATCTCTTGTCTGTTGTGCGTTTGGCAGCTTTCAAGCTGTCTGTAACCATGCCCTCTCCGGTCATGAAAATCAGTACGTAGTAACTTGGACAGTGCTAGGTGTTGAGCCTGAATGTGGGTCCGAAATAGGACCATTGTGCCCTTGTAATTAAATTATGAGTGGAAACTAAGACTAAGTGCAAAATGATTGTGTCACACACAATACGTAAGAGCTACTCAGTCTAACTGCACGCTGGTCTGCCTGTCACAAAGGTGAGGGGAAAAGGACTTTCTGAAGATGCACAGCATCTGTCTGTGAGAAAAATTCCCAACAACCTGGCAAAGAACAAAAGGGACCTCAGTTCTTTGCCAGGTAGCTGGGAATCGAAAACTTTTGTATTCAAATAGCCTTTTAACCCAAAACTGGCACAGGTGACTTCATGTGTTATGACTCTTGCTTTTGCCTTCCACCTCATGTAGTATTTTAAGCAGTTTTTATGAAGGAAACACATATACATTGTTTCATATCATTATTTGAAAAATTATGCGAGTTGGTAAGGCAAAGAGAAATCATATAGGCTACGCGCATTTAAATATAAAGATGTGGTGTTATCTGTAAAATTAAGTTCAGGGGTCCCATAAGATCGTCGGACATACTGTAAGAGTATTGTGCAGCATATGGTTGAAAGCGCACTAAAATTTGTTCAACATGGACAAAAACAGATAAGAAAGACATACATATAAGGCTTTACCATATTCAGGCAAAGAATATGTACTTGATTTAGATGTATGCAAAGTGGCAACGTAACATTGATTCCCACTGGCAGTTAGATATTAGCTTTGTATCATAACATTAGTGCTCTCGCACTCAAAATGTTTTCAAACGCCTGTGGTCTCAAAATTGTCGGCAGCCTTTCCATCGGATTGTAGTTTTAGAAGTAAGGTTTGACTCTTTGTGCTTCTGCCAACTTCAACTATATGACCTGCTTTTCGGTGGTTCCGTCATATCTCAATGTTGTCTCTTGTCCTTGAAGTGCCTCTGTCACCTTTTGACGCGACAATGACTTCATCCGTCTGGTCATCATGTTTCCGGCCTCCGCACCTTAACCAACTGCCCTTTTGTTGTCCACAAAAGGCTTTGTGACCCTGTGTAGTGTTTCCCGCGTATTTTTATATTTCTGTGATACCCCAATCTTTTGTGAGAAGTTGCATGCTTCTCGAAAGCCATGTGTAAATGTCTCGCCATATATATTTTCCACTGAAATAAGTTTCCTATCAACTAGGACATTTGATAACGTCTAGTTCGACCTTGGCATTTCTAATTCCATACTTCACAGGAGGTAAACGCACATGTCAATAATGTGTACTCTGCTTGCAGACCAGACAGAAATCGTAATCTGTGGTATTGTGTAAGGTTATTTTTGGATAATTTTTCACTTTCATAACCATTTTTTCATAAGAATATCATGTTTCGTAAATATTTGATAATAGAGAAGTACCCTTTGCAAAATTACACTCAGTGCCCTATCAAAAAAGAAAAGGTTACATAAGCCTACGCACACGACAGCCCCGGTTAGCGCATCCCCAGCTTGTCTATTGACCATTGAACGCTTGTTCGGTCCTTGTGGATAGAGCTCATTTCTACCATACTGACCTACTACTTGCCAATCACAAGGCAAGAAATCTATGGTCTAATCACTACTTCAACCTACAGTTTTTCAAAGATTCAACAGCTGAGTCCTCATAAAATCAACTCCCCCCCCCCCCCCATTAACCTGTATCTGGTCCTGGAGAAATAAGTGTGAAAGGACCTCAATCCAGTAGGGTAGCCTTCCTGCAACCACCGCCTTTAATTATTATTATTATTATTATTATTATTATTATTACAGTGTTAACTCCTTTCAGAAGTGTAATTTCCATTACATTGGTACAATCAGTGTCTTGACCCAGTGGGACTGTCTGAGGAGGGAGCTGATCATCCCTGGGACCAGGCTGGCCTGTCGACAGGGGTGCCTCTGATGTCGGCTGCAAGGGAACATAGGCGGTCTCATTGCCATTACACTTTTCACCTCTGGCTTTGACTCTTTCTCGCGAGGAGGCTGAGGAGTATGTGACACATCAGCCAACAGGGGTTTTTTGCAAGTGTTTGAATTTTCATTTAAGAGCCAAGATCATAATTTTCTTCGATGACTGGAGAAATTTGGATATGGAGCAAAGCCAATGTAATTTTTGTCTACAAACTTTTAATATAAATGTCGTAGAAGACCCGTACCATATTGTGTTGATTTGTAAAAGATATGAACATTTAAGAGTAAAATATTTACCTTCGAAATATTATACTTTACCTTCTGTACAAAATTTTAATAATTTGATGAGTATTGACCTCTCTCTCTCTCTCTATCTCTCTCTCTCTCTCTCTCTCTCTCTCTCTCTCTCTCTCTCTCCTGTGTTTGTATGATTATTATCTATTGTTATTTGTACCATGAGTCTCTGGCTCAATTTATTACAATAAAACAGTATCATTTATTTATGGACCCCCTCACCCCTAACGTCCTATGACGTTAACTGCGACACTGACATGATCCCTGAGAATTATTGGTTTGGAACGGCGCGAATTGTACACAAGATAATAATGTACATATTGGCAAATTTTTAAGTGGGACCAGGAAGTACGGGAGTAGCAAATGAATATATTTATACTGCCTGCCCTTTGTATACTGCAGGGTATCAGTTATGTCCTTATTATAACTTGCCACAAATGGCATTAAATAAATCTTAAAAAATTCGCCTATGATTTGGAATGGAACCTTAAAAGTATTATTTTAAAAACCCCACGGGGTTTTGTGTCGTCGTGGGCTCATTCACTGTGTATATTCAAATAATAAATACTGACTGGCTTCTTTAATCAAAACTTTGTTCGGAAATCTGTCTGTCCCTACTTTTATCTGATAGGATGTCTAGTATACTAGGTAGCCTTAGCAGGTAGATAAGTATAGATGGCCAGATAGCTAGCTGTAGATTGACAGGCAGGCAGGTAGATAACTGCATGTGTATGGACAGGCAGGCAGATAGCTAGCTGTAGGTGCCCAGTCAGGCAGTTCCTATTTATATATTGGCACGTAGGCCCTGGTAGTCAAAATAGGCAGGGGGATTTAGAAGTATGGAGGTAGATTTTACAGACAGACAGACAGGTAGATAGATAGATAGATAGATAGATAGATAGATAGATAGATAGATAGATAGATAGATAGATAGATAGATAGATAGATAGATAGATAGATAGATAGATAGATAGATAGATAGATAGATAGATAGATAGATAGATAGATAGATAGATAGATAGATAGATAGATAGATAGATAGATAGATAGATAGATAGATAGATAGATAGAGAAGAGAGAGTACAGCTATGTGTTCTCGTAGAATAAACGATGTCGTCATATCCATGATGAAACCATGGAAATCTTTATTCACATTCTCAATATAATCAAAGACAGGTATTTTATTTTTGTGAAGTTCAGTTAATAGCTTTGGTCCCAGCAAAAGATGAAAATCCGAACGAAAAGTATAATTTGTATTCAGATTTGGTGATTTTCTAAATGAAATATCCTTATTTTATTTACTCGAAATCCCCGAAACAAATGAGTAATTTTTGGTTCACTGGTGTTATATGGCGCGTAAGTATATATATTTTACTGACACGGTGAAGCAGTTACGTTCATTTGCTGGCACTTTTTGTTTTCTTTTTTCATAATTTGGTTGGTTCAACGATTTTATATTTTTGTCTCTCAAGTTTGGATTATACCACCCCTACCCTCATTTCATCATGTGTAATTTTCACTGCGGATTGCCTTCATCTGCTGATGCGCACTGTCATTCCAGTTACAACTGCCGTATTTTATGGGATGGGACAGCTCTCAGGAATGCTAGTCACTCATAGGACACATATCAAGACATGCGAAGGGTTGCCGGACTTGGCACTAAAAACCATTAAAATCATAAGGCACTAGTGTGTGTGAACCTGAGCATGGCGTCGCAAACTGGAATTGTCCTTATTTATCAAACACTCACGTCGGTTGAAATTTTACAAAGTAACTGTCTATTGGATGTATGATGATGTATGGCTGGTTATGATTATAATGCACGTTTTGTCTCTGTGTTTAGCGTACGTCATAATATTCTGTTATATCAAGCCACAAGGATAAACTTTACAGTCATTATAACATTTCAAAAGTTTTCAGTCATTACATTATACTCTTGTGCAATGAAGCCATTCCGATATTTTGTAAAACATCGATATAAAAAAGTGCGATTCTCTACCTTTGTAAACAGATGTCAAATAATAGATTATATTTACAAGACAACGTTTTGAGCTATTTCCTATTGCTTTGGCACTTTTTTCACGAATATTAAATCATTTATTACACAACCTGATGAATCGTGTAAATCATACGCAGTTAACAAAATGGTCTTGCTTTAAACATATTTTTATTTCTGTTAGGATACAATTGGGAAACAGTCAAAATGGTCTTAACATATAGAATTGCGTAATAAATGTGATAGTTACATAACGATTATATGCGGACTTGATTCTTGTGATGAATAAAACATTTTGAATATTGCCTCACTTTCATGAACCTGTTCAATGTTACACTCATGAAAATTTGAAGAAAAAAATGCAAAAGCTTAAACCCTAACGATGAAGTCTGTCATCCTGTCCAATTTTAAATATTGCAGTCAATTTATCACAATTGCTGCACAGCAGGGCTGGGCAACCTGTCGCAAATTCGCAAAAAAAAAAATGCGACACAAAGGTTCAAAATTGCGACAAAACATTTTGCGACAAAGTTGCGAATGTTAAAAAAAAAAAAAAAAAAAAAAAAAAAAAAAACGCATTTGATACTGGCATTCCAGGAGCCATTTCCGAGTCAGTGTCCATATTGCCATTCCCAGTTCCACTTTGCAGTTTGCATTTTACATGTACCGACCGAAACCGGAAGTTGCCGTTTTTCAAGTTGGCTGTGACAGCCAATGGAAAGAAGTCTACAAAAATTTCCACTTTTAAAAAGGTATTAAGTATACTCGACAAAGTCTTAAACTTAGACGTTCAACGGTACAAAATGCCAAGTACGATGTGCATTCCTTAAGGTTTCAATTTCCCAAACTGAGACTTACGAAAAAAGCTGAAACCATTAATAAAATCAAAGAAGCCATTCAATCGTGGAGGGCCTTCATGAGAATGCCACATTTGTGCATCACACAGATTCCATTCAACTGATGATCACTTCCCTTCATTTCGTACTAGTCTCGCAACGTGTGATAGTTGCTGGTTACAGATATGAAGAAGCCCTGTCGGCTATAAATAGGTTTGTTTGTTTTTACACTAGTAACTTTACTTTTTTTTTTTTTTTAATGTTCATAGTAATATAATTTCACCTCGGTGTGAGCATAACCCAGTAGAACCGGGGTCCTCCGCGACATGAGCAATAGGTCTGCACGTCTCCGCCCTCCTTTAGCCACCCTCCATCTCACCTGTCACCCTACTGGTGGTTCCCTTTCTCAAAACTATGTCCCCCACAGCATGTGGTGCTCTTTTCATTCATGCAATTATGCATTTTTAATATATTATTTATTTACTTACTTCTGAAATATGCATGTCTTATTCGTGTGTTGCAAACTTTCAAATGTACTATACTATGTTTGTGACAGACTCCTTGAATTATTAGTTGCAAATGTGACGTATGACTTGAATATGCTGTTTATGATAACTGCAGGGCATCATAAACATGTCGAAATAAAATATAGAAGCTACAAATCATTTGACTCAGTGAAGTTTAAAAGTGATATAGCACAGGTTCCTTGGTCTATGTGTGAAATCTTTGATTGTCCAAATGACGCATGGTATGTGTGGAAATCATTGTTTCTACCTGAATTAGACAAGCATGCACCTGTCCGCACCCGGCGAATCAAACTGGGCTCGGCCCCTTGGATTACTGATGAAGTTCTGACAGCCGTGCAAACTAGGGACAATGCTTATGAGGAGGCATTGCGCTTCAGAAGTCCTAGACTGTGGAACACTTATAAAAGTGCAAGAAACCATGTGACCAGTCTTATTCGACAGACTACGAGTGAATACTATCAGGCAAAGATTCAAGAGAACTTACCTGATTCCCAAAATTTGTGAAAAATATTCAAACAAATTTTGCCGTCAAAACAATGTGCACCAGCAAATACAATTAAAGTAAATGGTTGCAGGACCGCCGACCCCAAAGTTATTGCATCTACATTCAACCAGTTTTTCTTGAGTATTGGGGAATCATTGGCATACGCCTTTACAAGCCGGGACAATTTTAGTATGGAACCACAATGTGCATTAAATTTGAAATACCACATGTGTTCCATTACATACACCTTTGTGCAAAAAGAATTATCAAATATAAGCTTTACCAAGGCAACTGGGATAAACGATATTGGACTGTGGCCTCTCAAAGTAGCAAATATTGGGTTAGCCCCTTCTCTAACATCTATAATGACTATTTCATTGACCTCAGGTGTATTTATAGATGAATGGAAATGGGCAAGGGTCGTGCCCATCTACAAATCTGGTGATGTTAGTGAGGGCAACAATTATCGACCAGTATCTATTCTTCCTATCCTATGCAAAATAATTGAGGGTCATTTACATGATTCCCTTTTTGCATACCTCAATACCCATCACCTTTTGTACCATTATCAGTCAGGATTAAGAGCTCGTCACTCCTTTGAGGCCGCCCTAGCATCCATGGTTGAAAGCTGGATGGAAACTATGGATTCTGGGAAAGTGACTGGCCTGCTACAATATTGATTTGAGAAAGGCATTCGACACTGTTGACCATACGATTCTCTTAGATTAGCTTAAGGCTTATTGGGTCGACAGTGTCGAATGGACTTGGTTTCAAAACTATCTTTCTAATAGACAGCAGGCTACCTGTTGGCAAGGGGTTTTGTCTGAGTTCGGTTACGTGACTGTTGGTGTCCCACAGGGTTCAATTTTGGGACCTCTGCTGTTTATACTTTTTATTAATGACCTGCCATCATGTCTTGAACACTCTACACTGTACATGTATGCAGACGACAGCATTTTAGAAGTATTTGAACTTTCAGCTTAAGATATTAAAGCTAAGTTGACGGCAGATTTCATTAATGTACAGAATTGGATGTACAGGAACAAACTGACTTTGAATTTTGAAAAAACAAAATCCCAACTGCTCGGCGCTATGAAAAAAAGTTACTTCCACTACTAAATTAGATATTGATGTTAGGGGCAAAGAAATTGAACAGGTGCAAACAACAAAATTGCTTGGTGTTCAAATTGACTCAAATCTCAGTTCCCCCCCCCCCCCCCCCCCAGCATGAGACAGTATGCAGGAAGTTACCTCAAAGGATAGGTGCTCTTAAAAGAATTCGGCATTTGATTCCAAAAGATGTTGCAGTCCAACTTTTTAATACATTGGTCCTACCGCACATGGACTTTGTTGTACTGTTTTGGGTCGTCCTTCCAATTCTATTTATACAGAACGTATTACCAAATTACAGAAGCGGGCGGCACGTATAATTCTCCAGTGCAGCATTTTAGATTTTTCCAGCCAAGAGCTTTTTAAAAAGTTAAAATGGATGCCTTTCTATGAGCGAGTGAGCTTTAAAAGAAGTGTACTAATGTATAAGTGTCTACATCGTTTGGTGCCAACATATCTATGTAACTTAAGGTCACTCTCACGGCAACACACTTATGGTTCAAGAAGTGCCAGTCGCAACAATTTAAATACCACCAAAGCAAGGCTCAGAAACGGCACTCGCAGTTTTAGGTATGATGGTGAAAGGCTTTGGAATGCCCTTACCACTGATGTTCGTTCAGCAAAATCTGTTTGTTGAAACATTCAAATCTCTATACTGTAAGAGGTACCTGCAGAACTTTTAATCAAAATGTAGTTTGATACCTTATGCTTGCTGTCATTGGCACAATGGAAACAGATAATTGCTGGATGCTGATGGGACAGTTTTTATATAAATTTATTTCGTGTTTTTATTGTACTTTGTGAATATTGCTATCTCTTTTGCATATTTTCTCTCACGGCTGGGCCATGATGAGAACTAGCGGGTATCCGCTAATCATGTAATACCAAGGAAAAATAAAAGGATCTAATATTGCTCGCCAGAGCGACATGTACAAATGTGATATTTTTTGTAGTGCAGGTACATTTTCATGAGTACGTGTTCAAGTTATCTATCTCAATTGACTTATTTGTTTTATTGTGTAATTATCTCATTATCGATGAAAGTGGCAATCCGTATCTGCATTTCTAGGTTCCAGTAAAGTTGAAACAAAGGATTTTCTTTTTTTTTAAATAGAATTTTAGCTTTTTTTTTGCTGTTGCCCAGTTAGCAACCTATATAAATTAACTAAAAAGTCATAGACATGGTCTCAAAGAGATTGATATAAGAAATCGTCATGTGCTTGGTATAAGTATTTATTCTCATAAATATTTGCAATACTCTCAGGTTTTCCATCAGTGCGCAGGTGTCATGGCGTCTAGTTGTCTATTTTGCTTGGCAAAAGGGTCATAAATTCCGACAGGTTATATTGCATGTCCCGTATTCATTTCCAAAACCTCATTTTACGAATGTTTATATTGTTCTTTTCCAATTCTCTATTTCTATGTTCATGTAAATCAAGTAATGGTTCTTTACAAGCAGTCACGTAGCTGCACGACCATTGGTTTCATGAGGATTGATATCAATAGATGGATTTAGAAAACGTCACTCTCCTGATTGGCAAATAAACCACATAATATTTTTGAGAAACTGGTTTGGAAACCAGACCACCATGCACCAAGTGATAGTCACTCTGCACAAGTGGTACATGTGTAAATGGGCCTCAATCTAAAAAGCAATATGGCAGTCTAATTTGCCTGCAATTGCGTGTACTTGGGAGAACTGGCACTCCATCTTCACCTTCACTATCTTCTGAACCATTGCCAGGCTTGCATACGGGTACTTTATACTCTAGTACACAGAGTTCATGGCAAAAGATTTATTTTGGCAGCACACGGATTTATAAATTATACCGTTTTAAAAGAGTCGCTTTACATCATTTTTTTTTCTTTTTATAATCTTGTCACTTCACCTTGAACATTATTTATAAGATTACTTCTTCATGTCCATATTTATAAGACTTTTTACGTTTTTACCCATGTGGAGGCCTTTATTAATATGTTATGGGGATATATCAAATGATATCTAACATATTGTACTGGAGCAAGTAAAAGTTATTATTCATGTGCCATATGTTTAATAAAAACATCAAAATCCATGATAACATATTGTACATGGCTCAAAAGTGGAATCACTTTTAACTTTCAAGCCAGAAATGTAAGATTAACTAATTTGAGTCTCATATTAGTAACACTACAAACAAAACACATGGAGGTGCGAACATGCCTTTTTCATATGAAAAATTAATATCATTGAGAACATATCAGTCTTTGGGTTATTCGAGAAAAGGGCCAGCTCAAGTCCCGGGAACACGTTCGCGTGTGCGTGTGTCTGTGTGTCTCTGTCTGTGTATGTGTACGTCCGTGTATGTGTCTATCTGTTGGAGAGGAAAGATAAAACTATGATATATTTGCAGCTGTTAATAAAATTATAAAATAGGAGAATTATGTTGTATTCATTTTCTATTCACATTAAAATTCAAAGATCTTCAATCTCTGAAGAAACTTTATCTTTTCATATCCCGTCAGCCAATGTCTCAAAGATGAAAATCTATAATGATTTTCCATGATATATTAGAAGCTGTCAACAAAATGAGTGATGAAATTTGAGGTGAACAGTGAAGAGGAGGGCATGCATGTAGTGTGAAATTCAGATTAAAACTGTTGTTTACTTGCATCATGCTCAATACCTCCATGAAAAATACAACTGACTGGGAGAGAGAGAGAGAGAGAGAGAGAGAGAGAGAGAGAGAGAGAGAGAGAGAGAAAGAGAGAGAGAGAATGAGAGAGAGAGGGGAAAGCATGCTGAATTTGAGAGATGTTAGCCGTGCAAAGACTTCATCCCCCCCCCTTCCTCGTAAAAACTTTCAGTACAATGGTAGTACACTCAACAAAGTATATTCAGCAGCGACGATGCTGTATATGGTGTTTTTTTAATTTGAGAGACTCCATTTAGGCGCACCCCAGGGTGCTCACATAATGCTGGTTGTCTCTCTCAAATAGCAGGGAGCTGGTCAATGTGGTCTTAACCCTTTCTCGCTCAAAACGCCCAAAGGTGTCTCATGTAAATTGATGTCTGTTTTCATGTTTTTACAAAAATGACATGTTGATAGAAAACACTTTTGCTGAGCCTTGTGGAGAAGACCCTTTTATGATTGCGCGCCTCACGTTAATAACGTTCCTCTCCATCACTTGAGCACAATGTACCCAACCCGCGCCAAGGAAAGTTGCTGACTCAGCCCTATTCTGACCAGGAATCGGCTAACAGGAAGGTGGTCTCTCAAAGGACACAGTCCTGTACTAATGTTGATTTCTTTGCTAAATTTACCAACACAGGCCATACATGGTATTACAAGAGTCAACACAGCACGTACAAAAATTCAAAGAAATTACCCTGATGACCTTAAAACTGTTATTGGTTGTTTGGCTGAAAAGTCGACATACACGTGTCAAAGGTGCAACTCTACACGCTTTTGATCCTAGCTTATTTTCTTTATCGTGTGCAAGAAATTTTCACTGAGGGATCGGAGTCGAACCCCCCTCTGCGATGTAAACAAAAAAAATTAAAATGTCAAATAAAAATAAACATTCGAAGATAAAATCAAACATCTTGACCAATAACCGCCGCTTTCAAATTAAATTTACTGTCTGGAGGTATATCTTAACATCTGCGATCTATAAACTGTCCATATTTTCATAATATTGTATAATCGTTACATTTCAATATTCATTCTGTGTGCTTTTCGGTATTTAAATGCTATATAGTACATCAAAGGCTTAGTCTATGCAATATTGTGACTCGTGTTACTGATGTTGTTATCATGGCTATGTCTTTTGTCCATTTCATTTTGAAACCAGCAACAAATTTGTCTGATCGCTTATTCAGTGACGCATAATCATAATGCAGGAGGCCAGTCATAACGTATCCGTGTAGTCTCATTTGGCACAACTTCGAATTCATAGCTGTCTTTCTCGTCATCTTTTCTTTTTAGTTTATGAAAGTGTGATTTTTTTAATTGTCTAGTCTTAATTTAACAGTTAACAGGCATCTCAAGAAACAGAGCTCGCTGAAATGTAGACTTACACTGCATAGGTTTGAATGTTGTGAACGCAAAAAAAAAAATGTGTATGATGAAGCAACTTGAAGGAAATAACTGCCGTCATGTTCTCTCAGTCACATTAAGGCCCAATGAAAAATATTACTTGTTTAACATCACCGCCCGCCCCTTAATTTTCTGCCGTTCCAACATTCCAGTTTTTATTTAATTTTCCTTAAAAATCACACAAGTTTCAAACCTTGAGGAACAAGGTTGATGTACAATTAGCTCCAGATTGAGTAAATTCGTATTTTATGGCTACTCCTCTACCGTCAGTGTGAGCGCAGCAGACTGCCAAGCTGCAGACAAGGGATCATTTTCTCATTTGTGGCAAAAAACACACCCATGCCAAAAATCAGACTAACATTTTTCTCAGCCTCTCTTTGGATTTTGACCTCGATCTCTCGATGTGACCTTCACCTTTCCCGGTGCTTATCTATTCTTTGATGTAATTTGGATGAACCACACGCGTCTGTCTATACCCATACCCATCAGATCTCTACGACAAAAATCTAACACCCGCACCCGCATTTTCTGGGGTTCCTTCACTCTATTTAGCACTGACTGTTCACATTTTATGAGCTTCAAGGGGGAGGGGGGGGGGGGTAGGGCCATTCCTGAAAATTTTTTATTGTTTACGTGAATGAGCCACATTTCCGGTGGCAGTATTTGAAAAAGCATTCCAGCCATATGTTTGGAATTTTCAGTAATGTTATAACTTAGTTAGGTACTATCAGAATTAATCCTTTTGTCAATCTAATTTGAAGATCACTTACTAAAATCTCACATTAATTTCTAACATTTAATGATGATGTATCAGAATTGATCCTTAATTTGACGATCACTTATTAAAATCTAAATTAATTTCTAACGTTCAATGATGTATAGGAAGTAAGGAATTTTTGTTAGTTTTGGTATGTGGTTGACAGTTTAAGTGAAATAATTCAAGAAAAAAGAAATATTATTAGCTTTTGGTATGTGTCACACAATTGAAGTGAAAGAGAGTATAATGTTAAGGGATTGAGGAAAGTAAATGTCAGGAAATGTTGTTAAATTTGGTACATGTTTGGCTGTTTAAGTGATTAAGTAAAAATGCAGCGAACGTAAACGTTAGGAAACAATGTAAGTTTTGGTTTGTATCGCACAGTTGAAGTGAAACAACTGCCGCATTGAGGAAAGTAACTGTTACTGTTAGGAAATATAGTTAACTTTGGAACATGTCTGACATTTTTAGTGAAATCAAGAAGATAAATGTTATGAAACATTGTTTGCGTCCGTGTAACACAGTTTATGTGAAACAGGTACGGCGTTGAGGAAGGTAAAGACTAAACATAGGAAATTCACTTCGGATTTATAGCAGTCAAACATAAAATAAAACAGGGAATGCGTTTGCCTGCATGAATTTGGGGGGGGGACCGTCAAGGTGAAAAAAAAGTTATTGTTATGGGTGCCTGGAACACAAGGGGTTTATAAAAGTTTCTGCACTGAATGTTGACAGGTATAGATTTTCTTTGTTCTTCAAATAAAGCGTGGTTCACGTATCATAAAGCCCTGGATGGGGCTCAGAGTGGACGAGAGCAAGGCTCAAATACATGCATATGAATAAAATCATGGATAAGAAAATAAAAATAAATCCTCCCCTCCGCCCAATAATTAAAAAAAAATGATAAACAAGATATATAATTTTATGGGGCCTAAACGTGCTCACTGGAATGATTGGGAGCAGACTAGGACCAGCAGATTTTTTGAGGCTCTTGCCCGGCCATCCTGTTTAAAAGTTTGGGACTTGTTTAAGCCTGCATGGCATACACTGAAAGGAAATATGAAAGCTAACGGGAAATGCCACTTTTTTCTTGTTTTTATTACCAAAACAATCTTGTTATTACAACTTTTTTTCTTCTTATTACGATTTTTTTCGTGTTACTACAGGAAAAAAATCTTGTTATTACAACTTTTTATGTTCACACCAGAGGCATATAGATTTGCTCTTGTCCGTCTGCCCGTTCGTCCGTCCGTTCGTCCGTCTGTCCGTCCGACGACAAAATAGTCACATTTGTGTCCGTATATCTCCAAAAGTATTTGAGGTACAACCAAGAAACTTTGTGGAAACATCTATCAGTATATGACGGCGTGCATCTGGGGTTTTGTTTGTCTCTTGGGTTGACTATACAGTCTTAATTAATCATTCATTAACTTAGGGAAAATGTTGATTCGACGCTATATTGGTATATGTGTCTTTTTGCCCAGAACCACTTCCTAGTAGTCATTACCCTATTCCGCAGTCCGAACTCTTTACTCTCCATAACCTAACCTGTCCCTGTCTAACCTATATACATATGGAATTACTATTGTCCATATTGCACGCGTTCCTCTGTAAAATTTTGACATAGGCTCTATCACCCCAAATGAATTAAAGTGTCTTCAGCGGGTAACTACTCAACATGTTTCGGAGCCTTTCACCCGTACATGTCTCTCTGAGAAGCGGCTCCTTGTCTGAGCAAAATATTCAGCAAAGACAACCCACATAATAAAGACATTTGTGACATTTGTGTCGCATGTATCTCAAAAGGTATTTGAGCTTCAACCATGCAACTTTGTGAAAACATCTATCAATATATGAAGGTGTGCACCTGGGGTTTTGTTTCTGTCTTGAATTAATTATCTTGTGTTAATTAATCATTATTTAACTTAGGGAAAATGTTGATTCGACATTAGACTTGTCACATTTGTGTCGCATGTATCTCAAAAAGTGTTTGAGGCCTTACACCAGTTACATGCAATATTCTTTCCAATGCTCCTGGGGGCAATGACAGGAGGGGCATCCGTGTCCTTTGGACACTTTTCTGGTTTTCTTGTTATAACAAGAAAAAATCTTTTTATTGCGACTTTTTTCTTGTCATAACAAGAAAAATCTTGTTATTACGACTTTTTTCTTGTTATAACAAGAAATAATCTTTTTTGTTTCAAATTAAACAGGAATTGGGTTTTCATAAAATGATTGATAATTCATAAAAAGAAATGATACTTTTGGTTCAAACCTAATTAAAGTTGCGAGATCTATTTGGCACACACCTGCAATCTACGATCTGAAAGCTTCAGGTAAACCTTATTTGATAAAATCTCATTCTTTATTTTATAAACCCGCCGTATGGCCATGGTTGATATGACACATATAACATAATCAAGATTCACTGTTACATCTACGTCTGGCTGCGCATCTCAAGACAAACATACCAAAATGAAAAATATGGTAACCTTATCATGTAATGTTTAGAAGATGATTAATTATGCCCCCCCCCCCTTTCGAAAAAGGCGGGGCATGTAGCTTTGCTCATGTCAGTCGGTTGGTCGGTTGGTCGGTCGGTAGAGAGACTTTGGTTTGCACACCATAACTCAATAAGTTTTTGAGATAAGACTTTGATAGTGCCCAGCTATATAGTCCACATAATGAGGGCTAGGTGAAGTATGAAGCTGGTTGACCTTAACCCTGTTTCCAAGGTCAAAGAGGTACTATGGGAAGTTTTGGTTTCCGCACGATAAGTAAAATAGTTTTGATCTGTATATTGCACAGGAGCATAGTCCTTATCCAGTGCTAGGTCTAATTTGAAGATGGGTGAACTTGACCTAAATTGAAAGGTCAGAAAGGCACTTTGGTGAACTTGCTTCCTGCATTGTAACTAAGAATTTAAGTTATTACTTCAATGTTGGACATCGTAATAGTCCTTAATTAGGGCTTGGTCAGCTTAGAAGATGGATGACCTTAACCACATTCCCAAGGTCACCACCTAGAGTCCTATTAGTGAACTTGGTTTCTGCATGATAAATAAAGATGTTGTCACGTAGGGATTTCATATTTCACAGGAATATAGCCTACTATAAGAGCGAGATCAAATTATAAAATGGGTGTCCTCGATTGAATTCCCAAGGTCAGAGAACCACATTACTAAATTTGGCTTCTGCATAATAACTGCAGAATTTTTTAGCCAGAGCTTTTGTTTTGTAGATGTTTATGGTCTTCTTTCAAAGAATGGTGACGTTGACAAGACCATTTTAGTGAACTTGGTTTCTACATCCACTTCCTAAAGTCATGAGTGCCCCATTTAGTACAATGAACAGGGTGATAAGGGCGAACCTAATGAGGGGGGAGGCATCTATGTTTTACAAATATGTCTGGTAGCTATCACAGTAGTACCTGCAATATGCAGCCACTGCGGTAAGGGGTCACCTGCTCTTCATGGCCACATTTTTCTATTCACATGAGTCTATATCTTTGTAAATCTACCTGTGGTGCCAGGTCACCTGCTGTATGAAGACCGTTTTGAGGCCACTTTTTTAAGGCAGATACTGGGGCCATACCTATATAACATGGCCCGACACTATACTCTACCGCTGTACTAGATATATCAGTGTTATTATATATGCACAAAAAATAGGGGAGAATTACAATGCGTTCTTCCGGGCAAGTGCCATACTTCGTCAACGTTTCCAAATGCCGAGGTCAAGTCATATCCAACCTAGCACTTCCTCAGCTGAATGTAAAGAGAAGTGATCATCTGCATGTAATGATGATTTTATTTCCAAAATATTACTAGCATCCCGCTTGCTCGCAGAGGCACCTGCCCGTATATCGCCTGCGAGATTTGGGTTTCTGACGCAACCAAGTATATGCAGTTGTATCGAGCAATTAATATGCGTGTCCTGTTTTGACCAAGAACGTATGTCAACCTGTAAATTGGTTGAAATCGGCCAATATAAATTAGTCAAAATTAGAATTTTTTTACCGATTTGTTAGCCGAACGCATATAGACCGATAATTTTGGTTGATTTTAACAAATAAATAGGGAATTTGGATGAATCGGTTTTTGTGTGTGTGAGTGGTTTTTATTTGTCATTATTGTTCTATTTTTGACGGTTTCAAGGAGAATATCTCTTTGTTTGCACAGCACACCACCAAAAAAAAAAACTGTTACCAGAAAAAAAGTTAAAATAAAACGATTTGTTCTTGCAATAACAAGAAATAAAGTTGTAATAACTAGATTTTTTCTTGTAATAACAAGAAAAAAATCGTAATAAGATTTTTCTTGTTACAACAAGAAGAAAAGTCGTAATAACAAGAAAAAAGTCGTAACAATATTTTTCTTGTAATAATGAGTAAAAAGTCAAAGTAACTAGATTTTTTCTTCTTTTACAAGAAAAAAATCGTAATAACAAGATTTTTCTTGTTATTACAAGAAAAAAAGTTGTAATAACAAGATTTTTTTCTTGCTATAACAAGAAAGAAAAGTTGCAATAATAAGATTGATTTTTTTTGTTATAACAAGAAAACAGTTGTAATAACAAGATTTTTTTTCGCTATAACAAGAAAAAATGTTTTTATAACAAGAAATAAAGAGAGAGATTAGTCTGACACCAATGAGCTTTTATATTTGAGGGTATCGATTTCTTGGAAAAGTTCGGTGGGGACCCCCTCCCCCCTACTGCCGCCGTGCGCTTCGTGAATTCGGCACTCGCAATTCGAATCCCCTTTCAGAAAGTCTGGATCCGCCCCTGATTTGACACATAAAAATGTCTCCCATAACCTTGAAATAAGGTCAAGGTCATTGTTCTAACTGGATTTATAGGCTGTCACAACCTGGTCATCTATAAACACACCATATAGGTCACAGTAGCACACGAATCTAACCAGCAAATGTTTGTCCAAAAATGTTTGTGAGAAACAAATTTGAAACAGTCCGTCCGTGCTCACCGATAAATTCAAATGTTCGTCTGTGAATTTAAATTGAGATAAAAGAAAGAAACAGGATTCTTTCTGCCTTGTAGCATGATATTTTGTTTCTCAAACACAAATATTTGCCCGAAAATGCTTCTATGAAGTAAATTTAGATTCTATGAAAACAGTCCGTCCTTGCGCACCAATAAATTCAAATGTTCATCTGCGAGTTTAAATTCTTGAGATAAATGAAGAAATGGCGTGATCCTTTATACTTTGTGGCATGATTTCTTTTTCTCAAACACAAAAACAAATAAAGGGACAATTTTGAAGATAAAAATCAAAGTATTTCCCGATGGCTTCTTTGGAATTATCCCCCACATTGAAAAGGTTGGGCTGCCATCAACATTTTGACACTTCAGCATAAAGAAATCAACAGATTTTATCCCCCCCCCCTGAATCAGATGCCTTACTATGCATAACTAGGTCTTGGTCCTACTACTTTTTATCCGACTAAAACAACTTCTGATCTCGGACGTTATTTCCAATGTGCTGCCGCCACGACTCTTCTATTTGGATAACAGAAATGGCAACAATCGATCTATAAACCAACTGCCGGAACACCGACATATAACTTTAAACTTTTCAGTATTGTGACACCCATTTGGAAATAGCTGTCCCCATCTTAACTTACTTTTTGTATTTTATTATGTTAAGCATACGATTTTGTAATAAACTTCTACATACACATACGAATTCCATTCTTTATTAGTACCCTGCATCATTCAAGTTCTGAGATTGTCTTTTGCTTGATGCGGATATGGGTCAAAACATGCCACTAACCAAACTATTGTTGCCTACATGATGATGAGGAGGAGGAGGAGGAGGAGGCGGAGGACGACGACGACGATGATGATGATGATGATGATGATGATGATGATGATGATGATGATGATGATGATGATGATGATGATGATGATGATGATGATGATGATGATGATGATGATTAACTTTAACATGTTCAAAAATATGGTTTGTTTTTAAGGTTCTGAACCTTAAACAATAAAAGATAGCCTTTGTAAGACTGCATGTTTCTGGCGAGGCCATCAATTCTAAAGACGCCAAAGAAGTAAGGGTAAATTTAGGGAATGTCGCGCACTTAGGTCGCGACAAAAGCACATTATGTTTCAAAGAAATGTGAGTGGCCAATCTTATTTTACTGAGTTAAAAATATTCCATAATGATCGTGCAAGCGATAGTTTACACACCATCTAGTTAAACAAGTACTTTGTGATCATATATGCGGAATATAAATTATTCATGCAAAAGTGACTAGATGTACCACATATTTCTGGTTCAAGCCCCACCATAAGCAGGAAAACATCTCGGGCTTTTCGGATTCTGTGTGCAGGCGATGTGACAGTAAGTCAACAGTTATTGGTTTCCATTCCTTTCAATAAGTAAAAATAACCTTGCATGGACTTAATTCATATATTTCATGCCTTTATCAGGAAATGACAAAGTGTTAGGCTTATATCGCACACCAAAGGAGTTTTTATTTTTAACGATATTACAAAAGACTGAAAACTTCAAATGTATACCAGGTCATATTAACAATGCCAATTGAAGAACCATTCCCCGACACATTAAGATTACATTTGTGGCAAAGACAGCAAAGGAAATTTTTCATATCCTCCTGTAGACCACAAGTACAAGCCCAAAGTAAGCTGTTGACCTGGATCATATTTCCCTCCATGCAAACATGCGCATGCTGGTATTTGAATGAAATGACACTTTGTATAGCATAAGGCTCGGTTATGAATGTATTCTAAAAACATGTTCCCCGAGTGAAACTAGGGAACTGTGTTTCAGAATACTTTCATAAACGAGTATTATCATACTTATTGTTCGTTGCATCTCCCACCCCCAATACTTCATTTTGGGGTTACGTGGCTTCAAAAATATAGTACCCATGGCAAAGGACATATATAAGTGTCACAAATGTGCGGTGCGCACTTGACGCTTCAGACGTTACAATCTGAGGAGAGATATGTGGACACGGACATGTTGCTTTTCCCGATATTCTTTTTTTTTTTTTGTCTGTGTGCTAACACAGACATATTGTTTTTCTAGAAAATCATTCTTTCTTTTCTTTCTTTCTTTCTTTCTTTCTTTCTTTCTTTCTTTCTTTCTTTCTTTCTTTCTTTCTTTCTTTCTTTCTTTCTTTCTTTCTTTTCTTTTCTTTCTTTCTTTACAGGCAAATTTGTCCGACATTTCATTTAAAAAGTATTATACGTAGAAACTCCAAACTTGGCACAATTATACTTCTATAGATGAAGTCTCGCCTTTTAATAACGAGAGGTTATGCTTTTCAAAATTATGCAAATGAGGGCTAATAAAAGTTTTCAGTCTTCAATATCTTATATACTATAGTTGATGTGGTTCAGAGCGTCTAGGAGTTCGATCATAGCAAGGCAAAGGTCATCTCAAACGTCAAGGTTATGTGAAGGTCAAAGGTCATGTCAAGGTCAAAGGTAAATTTTAGGTCAAAATATCATTTAAAGGTCAAGGTCCACTTCAAGTAGAGGTCATCTCAAGGTCAAAGGTCATTTCAAGGTCAAAGGCCATTTTCGATGGTGGCTTCCTTATAGCCATATCTTGGTCAATTTGTATCCAATTTTGGTCATGTTGGGCTCTAATTGTAGTTATTGTACCACTGCATATTTTGAAACTTACATATGACCTCTAAAGGTCAAAGGTCAAGGTCATTTGGACCTTTGAAAGTTTCACCCAGTCATAGCTGGCCCAATTTCCATCCAATTCTAATCATGTTGGACTTAAATTGTGGGTATTGTAACACAGTACATTTTTGCAATTTACATGAGACCTGTAAAGGTCAATGGTCAGAGGTCAAGGCCATTTTTACTTTAAAATTTTCATCCAGCCATAAGCTTAACGGAAGGTGAAGTACCAATGGACAAAAGTAGTACCATTTAAAATTTACAACTTTTGAAGGCACATGGATATATTTGCTTTGAAGCAAATCTTCTTTGCTAGTTTATTTCTTTTATTTCTTTCCACTCAAATTTTTTATCGTCTTCAACTCCAGCATGCACAAGCTAGAAACTTTAAAATTAGCATGGTTTTGCTTTGGCGCCAAAGGCTAGTGAAGTTTGCGTATGTTTAGAACAGTAGATATTTGAAAAGTATGCATATCAATTAGGGCTATTTTAAAATTTTAATTGCCTCTGGCTTCAAAAGTATTCAACACAGAGACCCACTCGTTGGTTCTATTGGCAGGTTTGTCCTGGCTGTGCATCAATTGGACACATTACCAGACTTGTAGAATTTAAATTCAGGTGAATATCTTTAAACCTAGAATAGTTAGAGGCGCAATTCCAAATTCGATGCATAGGTTTACGTTTGAAATGCACCGATTAAATGGCGAATACGGGATTTAGAACTTTCATTTATTCTTATTAGGCCTATATATAACATGTGAATATTCAATATCTACAAATCTAGCAAAGAGTTTTTATTCCATATCAGAATAAAATGATATTTTTGTGCTATATATAGGAATATTCATTATTGCTGTCGAAAGATGCAATTTTTTCACACATACATGCACAGACAGATTCACTATCAAGCAGATCTTTCTTCTGGAGTTTTCATCCTACACCAAGAGTTCAGGTACTGTTATGTAGGTAGATCACGGCAAGCGCCTCCTTCGGGTTTTGGTGACTAAACTTTGATTTTATAGGTTTTATGAAAATCCGAGATCAACACTGACACTGTTTTATTTCTCATGACGTAACAAACAATAGTTTTGTTTTTTCAAATCGATTTTTGTACTAGATAATAAAAACTGCTAGATTTAATTGATTATGTATTATTGGATGGTTTTAATGCGGCAAAAGGAGCCATTTTGGGACTAAACATATACGAGGGAATAAAACAATTTTATCACACTCAACATATTTGTCTGTGCCGCTTTATGGTCTCCTTTTCCATCTGCGGGCCCTTACAAATATGATATCCATGAAGAATGATATGTGACAATTTACCAGTGTTTTTACTTTAAAGTTATTGAATCTTGTAATCGATAAAAAAAACTACTAGATTCAATTGATTGATTTTTGTAATCGATAAAAAAAAACTGCTATATTTAATTGATTATATGTTATTGGATGGTTTTGATGGGGCAAAAGGATTCATTGCCGGGCTAGATACTGTACAGGGCTGTCCACCTGAAAATCTCTAGCAAACTTTTCTTTATTTGTAGCATTTTTTCCACTTTTTTTTTACATAAGAAACACTTATTTTTGAGAAAATCTGTAGCAATTGTGAAGAGCTTTGTAGCCAAATTTTGCTACAATGCTCCAGTTGGACTACTGTGATACAGAAACGGGGGAATGAAACGATTTTATCACTCAATTAACACATTTGTCCGTGCGCTTTTATGGTCTCCTTTTCAAGTTACGGGCCTCTACAAATGTAATATCCATACATAGTAATATGCGGCAATTTTATAATCTTTGGATTGGTCAAGTCCCATTTTTAATACCGCGTGTCCTAACACTGGTGTACGTTGAGCAAAGGCCTATATGAACCTTGTTGACATACTTCAAGAATGAGGCTTGCATTTTTTAAGGGGGCATAGGTGCTAAAAAAATTTCAAACCAATCAATGCAAACCGCGGCAATTGTTTGCCAGCTTAACTTAGGCTAACTTTTGATGTCTCCACCATGATGAGGACATAATATAAGTATAAGGAATGCTACACAACCATCTGGAAATTCTTTTTCTATGAAACAGACGACTAGGCTGTGAATATTTAGGTTTACCTTATGTTTTGAAAATGCATGAATTATTTCTCTTAAGTTAATTGTTTCCCTTATCAAGTGCAGTCACTTTTATACGACAAACGCACCTAACCCTGCCAAAATGCATGGAACTGTCCTCATTCCTGTCCAGTTCCTTGCTGTTGGAGAGGCGGGGGGGGGGGAGGGTAACACAGGGCCGCAGTCGATATGAACGCTTCCTATTAAATGTGGCCTATTAAATACTATTGCTATATAGAACATGACAATGTAAGCCTAACTTAGAAAGGATGAACTGTAACAAATGATACAACTTAGACCTACATAGGCTACAAGTCTTGCAAAGTACATATTAAAACTTTTCTCATGGCATGGTTAAAAAAAAGCGCCATATATTGCCCCATGCGCGAAGTAACCTCCATCCACAAGGGGCGCCTACTACTTCCCTGCCACGTGTCCATTGCCTTTTTGAAACAGCATTGATGTAAGCCTATAAACGAGATTAACAATTTAAGTCTAGGCCTATGTTCAGTAGGTCTAGACTAGTAGGCATGTTGTAAATCAGCAGGTATCATTGTATCTCATTTACAAAATACGTCAGCATGTTTATTCTTATATAAATTAGATAGAAATGTTCAGCCTGAATATCATAAAATCGAAAATGGCCATAGTATGCTCGCTATGTTTTTTAAACTGCTTGCCCACTGCGTAGGAACCACGGTATCACTTCACAGGGTCGTCAACGTCATCTGGCCGTATAGTCTACCACTTTGACACTAGATGGCGATGTAAAAAACCTGATGACGTGAATGTGCACACAGCTGTTGCCCAAATCGCTGGACCAAGTCTGTAAATGACAGATAAGAAAAACTGTATGAGTGACTCTCTCATGAAATGTCGCAGAAACGTTATAAATCATCAAAGACAAGGAAAGATACGGCAGTGAGTATTAATGAATGGTTTCCCAAACGAATCCCCCGATTATCGCCCTAGCCACATGATTTCTGTGTTGCCAGGAATCCAGGATTTTGTCATCCCGCTGGTAAAAATGATTATGAGTTGATGGCACCGAGTTGAGTTAGCAGACGGGAGTAAGAATGTTGGGACTGTGTCTCATGTTTAAGTTGAAGAATCAGAGTAGAAAGTCCCAGTGCCCAATGTCTCGTCAAAATTTGAAAAGACTGATACTGTGTGTGATCGCATTGAACTTTCAACTCGGTTGTAATATACATTAGCTGCATATTTTGGCTGCCAATATTTTCAGCTGATCAATGTTGGCTTGTTTAGCAAACTAAGTAATATGTTGTAAGCAGAGGTGCCAAGTCTCCCGATTTGGCGGGAGATCTCCCGTTTTTTTAATGATATAAATCACCGAAATTTGTCTATCTCCCGCTTTTTTACCTGCTTCCTCCATTATAATATAATAGGACTCCCGCTTTTTGTAACATTTTTCAGCTTGAGCACCCGCTTTATATGTTGGACACCTTGGCACCTCTGTGTAAGCGTAGCCTTAGATGTGAACATCAGCATTACAAAGTATCGATAATAACGTCAGTGGGTCAGGCAGTAACACCTTGTCGCTAGGTCTCAGTCTAGCAGCCCTTTACTCACTTTGGTAGACAGTCGGTAAGGCCGCGCCCGGCACTACTATAGGTAATTCCAGAAAAAAATAAGTTTCACAGATGTTCTTCGAAATTGGTACCAATGGAAAGGTCTGATCATTTGAAACACAATGGTGTTTGAAAAAACATAATATGACAATTAGATTTGAAGATATTAAATTTTTAAGATACTGGAATTGGGCTGATTTTGTCCTACAGTCACTGTATATCAAAAGTGTGACCAGACCAAGAAGGCGAGAAGTGGCGTTCCACTTGAGTGACCATGCATAATCCAGGTTTTCTCACCCACTCATGCATTTGATGCAAAAGGTTTGAATACAATTTCAGGATACATAATTTGGTTGACAAAATTTTAAGTGTTTTATTTGTAAAATAGTTTGATGTTTCACATGGCATCAGTTTGACCAGAACTTTATGCCCAGGGAGGCAAGGAGGCATGCCGCCATTTTTGTCATGCGGGGGACACATGGGCCCATCACCGGGAGCAAACATGAAGTTCGACCGTTACCTTGTTTTTACTCATCTTGTAAAGGTCATTAATTCCTCATTTTTGTGCCGATTTTATCTAAATAAAGTTCATTATTGAGCTACAAATTTTAACTGTACAATTTCACAGCTGATGATTGAATAAAAGACAGTAATGTCTTATGAACCCGTTGTTAACAAAATTCTGTTCGGGTCCCGCACTGGTCAATGCTTGGCAACTTTTTGAGTTCTGAGCCCTAATTTGTGATGATGATAACTTTTTAGTGCTTCGATGGATTATTTTCAAATAATGTTCATCTTCGGTCTTACCATCTATAGATTATGGTTTTTAACATTTAAATGTAATGTAGGACCGAAATGTGACCTCTGGAGAGATTTTCCCGTGCATACAGCATGATACGGCGACCCAACAACAATCGCCATTTTGTCACCGAGTCTGAATTTTACATCATTTTTCGGAAATCATTACTTCTCTGTGCTTTCATGTATTTTATCCAAATTAACTACAGTTTAAAGCTTATCTTCTATAGAAAAAGAATATGTAAGTTTTATTGATATGTTAGCGATATAAGTGTATCTAGGAGTCCTTACTCGATAGCTTACAACCCCGTGCAACGAGGATGGCCCGTATGGCAATGGCTGGCTGGACCAAATTTTGCCGTAATGTACCCTGTCTGGGGAGGGCCATAACTTCTCTGGGCATCGGAATATTTTTCTCAAATAAAGTTCATTAGAAAGCTTAGATTGCAGAAATTATATGTATATAAGTTTTAATATGATGTAAGACTAACTTATATTGAATACTACGCTTTGAAGTTGACCGTATTTTTCGCTTGCCGTTTCGTCATGGAAGATCGTATCTTGAAAATTCAAAATGGTGCCACCATAAACAGACCCTCTAATTGGTCGATTCGATCACGTGACAAAGCTTATATCATACAACAAAGGGCTTTTATGAATGGAAGCGACAGGAGCAGGTCAGCGCAGGCCCAGAAAGTGTGACACACTTTCCAGTGCCATTGCTTATGGACATCCGCGATCGCTGCGCCCCCAGCGGATGCGGGCGTACCTAACTACTACGAAGGGGTTTCCCGTACTGGCGTACTGTAAGCCCTCTTGTTTTACATACTTCATACTGTCCCAAATTTTAAAAGATTTTTATTTTACGTACTGTGTACTCTAGAAAAATAATTACCTGTACCAGCGTACCAACCCCCCCCCCCAACCCCCTTCTTAGTAAACCAATCTAGACTAGAGAGAGAGAAATACTTTTATTGCATGAACCTGCCCTCTGGTAGGTATGACAAGAAGTACAAAAACTCAGAACCTGGTTTTGTATAGAGGAGCAAGGCCATAGTACCTTGAGCGGCTGAACGAACCTATCTGTCCTACAGCCTTTCTTTTAGTTAGACACTGTTCCACAAATTTAACTACTGTCTAAGATCTATATCCCCATTGAAATTGTATCATAACCTGTGGCAGAGATGTAGTCAGTGAGAAGAGTCATTGATGTCTGTCACGCGACAACACCAAATCTGAGCATAGCATGGCCTTTGGGGGCCTCGGAGGGATATATATGTAGTGAGTTGCGATCTGGAAGGCTTCCAGGAGTGACCTGGTTAATGATGACTGCAGACATTAATTAAGGTATCACACAACATGCACAACAAATGTTACATACTTTGCGATGTTTATTTAGTTACCCTCACACCTGTCAAGTTTTTCTATTGCACGGAAACCCATTTCCAGCCCCAGAAGCGTGTTTGCCAGGACCACGTTCTGTCGAAGTGTTAACGATGCAAGTTGGTAAATCGTTATCATTTATTACACTCTATCCACAATGTTTTCTGAGCAGGTATGAAATATTGACATAATTTCCATAGAAGACTGTACAGTACTGTAGCCCTCAATTGAAAGTTGGTCAGGCCAAATTCATGAATTTGGAAAATCTAAGCAAATTTCTGTATAATAACAGTTTTGGTGACCTCAATGTTGGTCCGACCAATCTGACCAATCGGACCCCAAGGCTACGGCCCTGCTGTAAGTGTGAGACTTTGGTGTAAATAAATCTACAGAAATTATGCAGGATGCATAAAAAAGGCAATGGTTGCGTCCATGTGCGTATGTGCAGTACTTATGAGGTGACGAAGAAAATCAACGTCGTTTGCTAAATACTGAGTACTCTTGTGATTGGATAATTTACCATTCTGTTATATCCGATATTCACATCTGTTTGTGGTAAGAGTTCCACAATAAAGGTAACATGCCCTGCTCCTTGCATAACAGGGTATTGCTGTTATTGTTGTCATCTGTCGCTGTCTTTGACATTTAACAGTGTCAGGAGTTAGGTCTACAACAAGCTTACACCACGCAAGACTGCCAGTCCATGACATGTTCCAGTATATTAATAGGCCATCAATAAGCATCAGATTTATGAATTAAATACCTTATTGCAGTTGTACATACTCATGGAATAAATGTGTATACATTTTAAGGGAAAAAGCAAGTAAAAACTATGGATAGATGAGAAACAAAAGCAACATATTAAGACTTAGGCCTAAACTTTCAGGTATGTCGACAGTGGAAATTGAACTGACCAAAAGATACGCATTAGTTATAATTTGGAAATGCAAAATTGTGACCCCCATATGTGGCCCCAAAATTTAACTTGGGGCCACATATGGGTGTCTCATTTTCCATGGACCAGCCTAATTGAATGTGGGAAGAGGAAAAAAAGGTATTTGCTCTGAGAGATGAATTGTGGGACTGTTTAGAGAGCCAGCATGGTAGGCTCTCTGTCACTGTTTGATTCTTTATTCTTGATCAAATAGTCATGGTTTTGTGTTCATCTTTCCAAATCAAGACACACATTTGTGGGTTGGAGTTAGTGAGTTACTGCTACACTGTATTTGAATATCCAATGAAGAAGTTTTCCGCTCAACTATGATATTTCAGAGTATGATTGTTAGGCAGCTGTTGAGTGAATTTTAATTATGCAAAACACGGCAAGAATTCTATTGTCAAAGGAAGTCAAAGAGAATAGATTTTAAGGAGAAAAGGTTCGTGCTTTGTCTGCAATTGTGCTGATCATGGCACAAAGTGGCAAATCAACATTGGCGGGAACACTCAAAGACATAACACCACTGCTGTGACTCAGTATTCAAAGGTGTGGATGCAGTGTGCCACTGTATATTGCACTCGCATGTCTGTATATTGAGCAGAGGCTGTGAAACAGATTTAACATTTGAAGTGTCCCAATATTTGTGAATCTAGGTTTTTTTCTCCATGGTGGAACTAACATGTTGAGCACGTTCCTCACTGAATGATGCCCTGCACAAACTGGGTACTGGGACCACAGACTACCCAAAATCGCAGTTACCTGATGGCCACCCTTCTACCTTCTGACCTTGTTCTTCTAACCTGTCATGCCCATCAGGCATCAAATTGTAGACTTTGTTTTCAAGTCCCACAGTGCTACTGTGACTGCTGTAAATTCTGTTTCTTTCATCATTCTATCTGCATCCAGAATCCCCTCTTCCCCCAACATCCCGGCAGCTCAATGCAGTCCTCTGGGGATCTCCATGTAGTATCCACACACAGAAGTAAGTCCCACAATATATGTACTGTTCATCTTACTTTTAACCATGGACACAGTTGCCTGTTCTTGTTTCATACAAACACTGATGAAATTAACACATGTATACGCGAACAGGATTGTCAAGATCTTTAACATTTGATGCCAGACAGTAACTGTTGTTTAGAAAGAAGAAAAAGTTGAGGTTGCCATGTCAGAGTGATCAGGAAGTAAAAACATAGGTGTTTCAGGGTATTTGATTTTTATAACCATCCCGTTCCAAGAATCTCTGACGGGAAGAAATAGCATCTTATCAGTGGTCAAAATAGAACCATTTGACCACTTAAAACCTAGCTCTTGACACAGAAGGCTCGGTGGCTATGTTCGAGTGTCCATCTGGACACTTTGAGCAAAGCCATCGAGGTTTCTGTAACTAGAGCTGATTAAAACCATCCCTCTGAGTTTATACTGCTTTCAACTTCACTGATAATGGTAATTAATATAATATACAAGGTGGCACCAGCAAATTTTGGGGTAGGTTCATCTTTTTGCTGGATTGACATTCCATTCATGTATTGCATGATGTAATAGATGCACCAGTAACACCAATATAGATAGCAACTGAGATTTGCTTGAAAACTGTACTGTGTTGCATTCAGAAAAATAAGTTTATGGACAGACAGATCATATGAGCACGAGTGCTGCTATTAGCTCTCCAACCTATGGTCAGCAGAGGTTAAAGGATGGAGTGTGTTGCATACTATACACTTTAAACTTGAACATAAGTTATGAAAAAGATATTTTTGTTCAGCATTTTACACAGACCTGCCACAGGTCATGATTTTATGCCCCCTTTCGAAGAAGGTGGGGCATATAGCGTTGCACATGTCGGTCGGTCTGTCTGTCGGTCGGTCGGTCGGTTGGTCTGTCGGTCGGTCGGTAGACTGTGGTTTCTGCACTTTACTGAATATGGTTTCATGCTTTCTGCATGATAACTTATACCTTGGAGCTAGAACTTTTATATTGCACAGGTTTATGGTTCTCTGTATGGGCTAGGTTGATTTTGAAGATGGGTGACCTTGACCCAGTTTTCAGGGTCACAGAGAGATTGTAGTTAAACTGTGGTTTCCGCACAATAACTCAAGAAGTTTTTGAGCTAGGACTTTGATACTGTACAGGTGTATCATTCTAATCAAAAGCTAGGCGAAATTCGAAGATGGGTGACCTTGACCTAATTTCCCAGGTCACAGTGGTACCTGAATTAACTTTGGTTTCCGCACAATAACTGAAGAGGTTTTTAAGCTAGGACTTTTATATTGCACAGGATTATAGTCCATATTTGGGGCTAGGCGAAGTTTGAAGATTGATGACCTTGACCTCATTTTAAAGGTCACAGAGCCACTTTACTGAATATGGTTTCATGCTTCCTGTGGTTTCTGCACAATAACAGAAGAAGTTTTTAAGTTAGGACTGGGATACTTTACAGGTCTATAGTTCATGCTAAGGGCTAGAAGAAGTTTAAAGTTTGGTGACCTTGATTTAATTTCCAAGGTCACCTTGGTACCTAAGATAAAATTAGGTTTTAAAGTAGGACTTTCATATTCCACTGGATAATTGTCCGTATTCAGGTCTAGGTCAAGTTTGAAGATGGGTGACCTTGACCTAATTTCAAAGGTCACAGAGCCATTTGATTGAATACTGTTTCTGCATGATAACTTGCATTTTAGAGGTAGCACTTTTATATTGCACAGCTTTATGGTTGCCTATAAGGGCTAGTTTGAGTTTGTAGATGGGTGACCTTGACCCAGTTTTGAGGGTCACACACAGACAGTAGACTTCCTTCATTTTTGCACTATAACTGAAGAAGGTCAAGTGAAAATGAGTGACCTTGCCATAATTTCCAAGGTCATAAAGCCACTTTGCTGAATATGGTTTCTAAATGATGACTAATTTTTCAGCTATAACTTTTACATTGCCCAGGTTTTTAGTCGTTTTTTAAGGGCTATGTTAAAGTATAAAGATATATGACATTGATGTATGATCAACCTTCACTAATTTTGTAAGGTCACGAGTGCCCCTTCTACCACTATCAATAGGGTAGCAAGGGCAAGGGTAATGAGGGAGGGGGGCATCTATGTTTTACAAACATATCTTGTTTTTTCTAATTTATTCATTTTTCATTTTATGTTTTGAAGTCAGGTTTTGTCTGTTAAAAAAGTTTTTGTTAACAAAATATGTTTATTTCTTTGAGAGTCTTATTTTACAGTACTGGAAAAGCTAAGTGCAATCTGACCATGCACTGCCCAGTTGAGCAATCCCCAAATAGATGGTGCCCCCTTTCAGATCTACAGCAGCCAGTGACTGCTGCCCTGAGCTCATTTGGATAAATGCCATCTACTGACCAATGGAGGAACCATCCGCAAAAAATGACACAACAGATAGAATTGTTGTTTTGCAGTCCGCTGGTAAATTAAGTAAATTCTATCACCAATCCAGGTCCACATTTTACCATTAGACAGAAAACAAAAGTAAGGTGCTAAGTACAGTATCTTGAATATAGAATCTATATAGATAGACTTTATTTTGCCATATCAAAAGTACATGTACAATTAAACAAAATCTAGCAAAACAAACAAAAAAAAGATGACACCCAAGATACATCCACACAAAGTTTGAAGAGGATCCCACTGACACTTTTGGAGAAGAATTCACAAATGGGCATGTAAATGGATGACAGGATGACTGACCATCCAATAAGCTCTGCTGACTGACAAGTCAGCTGAGCTGCAAAGGAGGTCATCTGGATTCAAGTATATGCACTACCGTTTTGTAATGTTGCTGATAAAATTGGGGGTAGTTGATTCTGTTTACATGGGCTCAAATTTATATCTGTTTAATCTATGTGTACCATGCCATCATAAATTTAGGATCAGTTAGACGAAGTTAATAACCTTTTTTAATGTTGATGAATGTGGTCTTAATTTAAGCCTTAAAGAGCTGATTTAAGACTTAGCAGCTTTTCTTTGGGCACTTTGCGTGCAATGCCCGAGAAAAGCTGTTGGCGAAGACCACTTTTGCTTGAGACTAGGCTTGCTGGTATTTGAATGAAAGGTATCTTCATGAGGAATTTGAATCTTTTAACCACTAAATGTTTAACAGTATTGAGAAGACAACTAGATAGCTGTGATTAATGCTTGAATGTTGATGTCTTTATGGATTGGATGCAGGTCCAGGGCACCAATGACAACAGTAGTGTCAGCAAGAGCTCCCTGGTGGACAGAGGCTACTTCCACGATGACTTCATATCCCACTTAGTCAACAAGAAGACAAGACGTTCACCCCTCATTAACAGGTAACCATGACAAAAATGCCTCATTTGCATCTATACCCAATGTACTGACTAGTGTTAACCTGTAACTTGATATCATCTGAATGCATATATACATGTGCAGATGTAGGACTGTTTTTAAAGTGTGTGTGTCAACACACACTTTTCTGTTTTTCCTAAAATTCTCTCTCTCTCTCTCTCTCTCTCTCTCTCTCTCTCTCTCTCTCTCTCTCTCTCTCTCTCTCTCTCTCTCTCTCTCTCTCTCTCTCTCTCTCTCTCTCTCTCTCTCTCTCTCTCTCTCTCTCTCTCTCTCTCTCTCTCTCTCTCTCTCTCTCTCTCTCTCTCTCTCTCTCTCTCTCTCTCTAAATTTGTCCGACACTTTTCTCGGACACTATTATACATAGAAACTCCAAACTTGGCATGATTGTACCTCCATACAAGGAGTTTGACCGTTTTATACAGAGGAATGAAAATGCAAATTAGGGGCATTTGAAATTTTAAATCTTGAATATCTTCAAAAGTGTAATAGATAGAGATGTCACTCCGACCTCTACTAGGGGGTTATTGACTAGTGCACATCTAATGTATTTAAAACAAAAGTTGTTGCAATTTAAATGATGCTAATTAGCAGCATTGGAAATTTTAAAACTTGCATATCTTCAAAACTATTATAGATAGAGATGTCATTTCAACTTCTACTAGGGGGTTGTTGACCGGTGTGCATGTAATGAATCTAAAACAAAAGTTGTAGCAATTTAAATTATGCTAATTAGCTGTATTCCAAATTTTCAATCTTGAATATCTTCAACACTTTAATAGATAGAGATGTCATTCCAACTTCTACTAGGGGGTTGTTGACCATTACGCACCTTATGAATTAAAAATAAAAGCTATAGCAGTTTAAATTATGCTGAATAACACCATTAGAAATTTTAAATCTTGAATAACTTCAAAGCTATAAAAGATAGAGATGCCATTCCAACTTTTACTCCTGTGTTAAGTAATAGTTGTACATTGCCATACCAATATGCTTTGAAGACAAACACACTGATTTCCCATGCAGCAAATCATCTTTCCTAGTTTTCTTCTTTTTTTTTATGTGTTCCCAACAGTCTGACAAAAGACATGTCACAGTGTTTAAACCAATCAGTGTGTTCACAAACTCAATAGGTTGTCAACATTTGCAATGTATGCTGTGTTAACAATCAATCATTACATATTGTTTATCTCAGCTGACTTGTCAGTCATCTGAGCTTACAAGATAGTTAGTCGCCCATACATTTTGACTTCCACAAAACGTGAGCCAGATCCACTTCCAGTTCAAACTTGGTGAGGATGTACCTTGGGTAGGTCTGTACCTACAGTTGAGCAAAGGACTCTCACAGTCTTCTTGTAAGTGATTCGTACCGATATATATATATATATATATGTATATATATATACGTACAAACATACATACATACATACAGTTATGCTCCATTCAAGTTAACAAACGCGAAACGCACCAACGTTTCCCAAATGTTTCCCAAACACTTTCAGTGAAAGACAAACGTTTTGCAAACGCGTAGCAAACACTTTCCAAACGCTTTACAAACACTTTGCTGAACGCTTTCAAACACTTTTCCAAACGCTTTCAAACACTTTGCCGAACGCGTTTGGTGAAAGCCGAACGTTTTCAAACACTTTTCCAAATGCTTTCAAACACTTTACACTTTGCGCCAAACGTATGTGATACATGTACATAGACACTTGGTAATCTAATTTTAATGACAGGAATATCTTTTCGCAAGTGTCTAAAAAGCTTATCAGCACCTAAAAATCCCAACAACATGTGCATGCCTTCATTTATGGATAAGCCAAAAAGCTCCACTATACATATTTCACAATAAAGTTGAAATTATGCTTTTTCAAAAAAATCAATTCTATCTAACAGTTTGTACATGTATCACTTACAATGCATGTGTATATATTGTAGGCTATATCATTGTTTTCTTGTTTGCGTGACAAATTGCAACTGGATTTACTCCGAAACAGTTTTTGAAAGATGTAGGCTATATCAGTGTTTTCTTGTTTGCGTGACAAATTGCAACTGGATTTACTCCGAACAGTTTTTGAAAGATGAAGTATTCATGACATCTTAAATGAAGAATTAAGTCTTTAATTAATATTAGTTGAATTAGACACTTGGGTAAATGTATTTGGATCGTGTTTTATATAAATGTATAAACCTATAATGCTGGATAAGTGCACATTTACATGTAGGTACATCATATATTGCTGGACCTGTTGAAAATATGTTTGGAGATTTTTCATCATTTAAATGGAAGTGTTTGAAATGCATAGTGTTTGAATGCGTTTGTGAAAGTGTTTGAAATCGTTCGGATAATTGTTCAACGCGTTTGGAAAGTGTTTGAACGCGTTTGGAGAAGTGTTCGGTAGCTTTGTGAAAGTGTTCAAACATTTTGTAAAAGTGTTTCAGATTTTTCCCAAACGCTTTCCAAACACATTCCAAACACTTTCCAAACACATTCCAAATGTTTTCAAACGTTTCCAAACACAAGCCAAACACCAGCAAAACGCGAAAAAAGCGTTTGGCTGTTAACTTTTTGCTGGGCATAACTGTACATACATACATACATACATACATACATACATACATACATACATACATACATACATACACACATGCATATATATAATTTTGGCCATGTACCTTTTAAGTTTATGTAGAGTGTATGAGTATGTTCTTTAAAATGTAACTTGAGCCAATTAACATAGATACAGGCATAATCTGATCTTTACCTAAGAGTTAGATATACAATGTATTATTGTTGTTGTTGTTGTCATTATTATTATTATTTGTTTTTATACACACTTACATAAGAGAGATGCCATGAATTATGGTAGATTGTAGTGGATCTATGGTGATGGGACATATGTATTTGTATTTTTATTTATTTTGAGCCAAGTTAGACACAAATCATGCAAATGGCAGATACAGAAAAATAAATGACATATTTCAGATTGCAGAAATTCAAATTCTGATTTAACTAGAAATGCTGAGTTCAGTGGTCTGTTCTTACCAGGGAATTTTGGTAATGATGGTTATAATTCTGTCTGTGTTGTCAGGGGATACTATGTCCGAGCCAAAGCAATAAACCGATGTTTTCAACAATTCCTGAACCATCACAAAGGCCACAAGACACAGGTAAGCTTACCAGATACATGTTTTTTTTTTTTTTTTTTAGTTTGTTTGTTTGTTTGTTTGTTTTTTCGTTTGTTTGTTTATTTTTTTTTTTGTTTTTTTTTTTTTTAGCTGACCAGCTGGCTAAAATATGTTTGCCTCCTAAGCATCTCCCAGACTCGCTATTGCCTTCTGTTGTGGGCACACGATGAGGGCACATCAGAAACAATAATGATCCAGGGAGATCCTGTGGAGGCAAAAGTATGAAAGAAAAAGTTGGAGTTTTAACCTTTTTGGTGTAGAATATATATGTGAATACATTTTAGCAAGTTAAAAGCAACCTCCACTGTACAACAGCAAGTGTTTCCTTCTGGGCCCAGGTCAGGTAAATATTCTGCTGTACCTGAGGTTACAGTTTGGTGACAGACTTGGCACATAATGTATAAGCATGAACAACAATGAGTCTGCCTCCAGGTATTAGCATTTTTCTTGGAAGGACTGGTGATATGAATACATAATATTGTGCTTATCTCAGTCTTTACTTGAAGATCTTTGTCTCTTTAAGGTGGAAGTGGCATCAAAGGTAAAGAATACACATCCAAGTCGTATTTTGCAACGAGACAGTGATAATAGTATTGTATGAAAATCTTTGTGAGTCACTCCAGCCTCCATGAGATATCTATTTATTCAACTTTTCCAGACTAATATTGGTTATGCAATAGGCTGGTCCAAGTTGGTACCAATGCTACATCCTTTCTGGGTGAGTTCATTTGGCAACTGACCAATGATGATAATGTGCATCTAGTTTTATAAAAAACGAAATAGCTATATGTAAATATGTATTATCATATTTAGGTGTATTGTATTATGAACATATTGCAACTAATGTGTTCATGATTGTATTCAAAATGGGAAATTTTAATATCATCCTGAACATTGCAAGATAATGTTTTATGTTTTGTAGATTTTATGCCTTGGCGCAGGGTATGACTCAGCTTTCTTCAGACTCAAGGCAGAGCGGCAGTTGACCAACACAGTGTATGTGGAGGTGAATATATACAAATAGCTTAACTTTGTGTTATTATTATCTTGTAGGTATTGCAGAAAAAAAAAAGTTGTCAGTGTTGCCTTTGTCAACCAAACACTTCAATACAAATCGGATGTGTGATAACCATTTGTCAGATTCTTTATCAAACTTTGCAGGTGTCATCTATGCATTCACAAAATTTGTTTGATAAAGATCACAAGGTCATATGTACTCTGATCACAGGGCCAGAATTTTGCAAAATGTTGCAAAATTTTGCGAGAATCTATTTGGATTTTTGCAAGTTAGTTTTCTTTTTAAAGAAAGACAAGTTTAGAAGAATCTTTATGAGAATGGATTCTCGGATTCTCGCCGAAATTCTGGCCCTGGATCAGCAGGGACAGTGCTTGTTAAGGCCCCAAAGATCAAAGTTCAAAGCCATTTTGTGCAAATTACAGTACTAGTGGATGTTATAAAGGTTTTGTGGTATGGCTCTTAGGAATTTATTCTGTTGTTGGATCTTACATAGACATCACTATAGATTTGTGATTGGTACTCCATATCATTTTATTATTTTTAAGTCCCCCCCCCTCCCCCCCCCCCAGTAATGGGTGTATCCATATATACATGCTTCTATATGTCTATACAAACCTTTGTTACCTTGATATATTCGAAAGAACAGAAGGGATTTTTCTCAAATTTGTTACAGAGGTGCACTATTGGACAAAGATCAGCTGATTTGGTTTTTCAGGTCACTGTGACCTATTTATGGGACACAGTGACCTACTTAGTGTGAACTTTATAAAGACCATGTCTTCTGAGTACGTGGATGGATTTTTCTCAAAACTTGGCAGAGATGCATTATAAGAAACAAAAATCAAATGATCAGATTCTTCGGGTCTGTGTGACCTATCTACAATTTGTTTGTATTGAAGGAGATTAAGTAATATCATCAGGTCCGTTGTCATTTAAATTAGAACGATCACAAGTAATATCATCAGGTCTATTGACATTTTAATTAGGACGATCATATACTTTCAGATTGACTTCCCGGATCTGGCAAGAAAGAAAGCATCACTGATACAAAAAGATGAGACGCTCAGACAGCTGGTACGGTGGTCTGATGATGACAAGAGCATAGTGGCACAAAACATAGGTAGGGACCTTGCAGAATATGTGGAATCAAATTTCTCGTTGAGTGCTATCAGATGCCCCAGACTATAAGCAATATATGCTGTGTGGTAATTGTTCTGTCACCTCATTTTGGGGGGCAATAATATTCATACGCTATGAGACCCCAGTCCTTGGGAGAATCCAACAGTCATGCAGTATGAGAATTCTTATTAAAGTTTTGGCCACATTATATGTCCCAAAACATCAATGGAACATTTGTGAAACTGGGCTCAATTTTGAAATTCCGCTAGTTTCTTCCAAATCTTGGTCAAGTCAATTCTGATGGTCAATCAAGTAGTGATAAATAGCCAATATGATTTTCCTATGTAGCATACATGTGCATGCATAATGACCTCTTAAAAAAAAACTTGATTAATTCATGAACAACTTTGCTTTTTGTCTGCAAGTTTTATGTGTGCAAATGATACCACTATTGTGTGTACAGCATTGAAAATGGACTTGAGTGTAGGCTCGTGTTGTAACTGTAATGATAACGAGGAATTGAGACATACCTGTATGTGTGAAAACTCTTACAGTTATCAACAGCCAAGACTACAAGCTGGTTGGAGTTGACCTAACACAGCTCCCTCTGCTGGAAGCTTGTCTTCGAGCCATCGGTATTCAGTGCGACATCCCAACAATGCTGCTGTCCGAAGTAGTCCTGACTTACATGACCCCAAAGAGGTAAAATTCCAACGACCGTCACCTTTCTGTTGTTAGGAAAAGTCTTCTCATAAAGTGGCCAACAGTGACAGTACTCTCACAATGTGCTGTTCTCCATTAGTTTCTTTCCTTCCTTTTTTACTCCCTGCTCCTTCCTTCCCCGTACAGATCAGGCGAACAACATTAAACCCTGAAAGAGCAAGACAAAAGTCAGAGACTTTTGTGGACACTTAACCCCCGACCTAAACACAGGAAAGTTTTTATGTGGAGAAAGCTGTCTTGACAAGTTTCCTCAAAATATATTTTTTATCAAATTAGTGTATTTGAGAAATAACGTAGAAACAGACAAGGTCCAAGCTGTCCTGCTGTTTTTGGCCAGTTTGAGCCGAGAAAGGATAATGCTGCCTGCAGAGCATACTGCACTATGAGTCATGTTGAATGTTTCAAGTGGACAAGGCTGGTTAAGGAGTGCAGCTGAATGAGGCCTGCTGTACCATCCATTGTATATAAAAGTTGATGATCTTACACCAGATCAAACAATGTGGTTGCAACTTCATAATCAGTTTCAAGTTTTGTTTTTTTTTTTTTTTCTCAACACGTTCATGGAAAGACCATCAAAGCTGGAATACAACCCCATTAATTAATTAAACCAAAGAGGGTGGACCCTCCTTGATTAAACTTTCTGCTCTGTCCACTGCTTAATACAAATACCAAGCTAAGAATAGTTTTGGATGGGGAAAAGTGAAGTGTGCCATTTGAGTAGGTTACAAGTATTAGAAAGGCCTTCAGTTTCTGCAGTTTCGGATATACAGTGGAACCTGTTTTGAGAGACCTCCCTCAACGCAAGCCAAAAAGTGGTCACATAAAGCAGGTAGTCTCTCAATGGAGGTGCAATTACATTGGAGAGATAGCAAAAGGGACTCTGAAAATATGGTCTTAAAAGGCAGGTGGTCTTTATTATAGTGGTCTCTCAAAACAGGTTCCACTGTACACATTTTGCCTGATTTTGCAGTGAGCTGCAGCTGTGTTCAGTAATTAAAGGTTAGCTTGATTGAATGGGTACCACAACTTAGAAAGATGATGTTTAGGGTGGTTATAAGTGATATATGAAAACCAAAATGTTGAATTTCATTTTCGAATAGTGTTTTTTTTTAGCTCCAAAAGTGTGCCACATGTGCTACATGAAAGCTTGGGAATTTTCCTCGATCATGACCCAATGTGGGAAAGTGTTGGTGAAGTCACAAACAATACTAGCCGGCTAGGGTGAATGTGTTGTAAGCCAGAGTGCCTTCAGTTTAATAGCCAAGAGTCATGGCACATACAGCACAACATTGTAATTTTGTGGAGTCTGAATTGAGTTTTTCATGTACATGGTCTGATGAGGATGAAGAAGGATTAATAAGGAATGCTGTAGCAGCAGAGGAGAGGATCATTCAGCCTTTAATACAGAGACATGAGCCGTACGGCCAGAACCCTGCCATCACTAGTACTGCAGGGAGTGCAGCCTTGAGACAGCCAGACAATCCCAACTTACCACCTGAGCAATGATAATTTGTTGCAAAAGAGACATTCCTATTAAAAATTACTGGACTTTGTTTAACAAGAACAAGCATGCATGCAGTAAATTGGAATATGTGTTAGGATGGGCCTGGTCTTATAGTGTTTCAAATTCTAGTATTTACAGAAACAGCTACGGCCTATGCCTACGGTATGTAAAAGTCTGTACAAACAGTTTCCTGTCCCATCTGTATGGATGATTAAATATAATTTTGCATTTATGAATGGCTTTCAATATCAAAACTCTTACCCAGCAGTAACCTCATAACCCTTGGAGGGCAATAATTTACGTTTCTGTGTACGTCAATACATGTGCCTATGATCCTTTATTTCAGATCATATCCATTATGTAACACTGGTAAATATTTTCCTCTGACTGACTACTTCTGGGTCCATATTTAATAACGACAAACGTACAATAAGATGAGATAATTTTACACCCCACTATTGGCTGTGGACTGTCTCAAACAGTGGTACATGACTGAAAGAGATCAAATGCCAGGCCCCCACTGGCCTATAGGAGCTGCATAGATAAGGCGCCAAAGTGGTAGTTATCTAAACTAGTGTTGTGTGGTAATGGGATTTAACACCTCCCAATATACAGAAGTAATGGGGCATACATGTTACAGTGGCCAACTAACTAAACCCAGGGACCTGTAATAGACTGGTCAACCCCAGAGTCAGGAATCGGGAATAATTTTATTCAATCAATAGACAGTATATTTCAACATTATCAGTTTATGTAGTATAACTATGAACAATATATTGATCCAGGAGACTCGTATTAATAGTCAGGAAGCCAAGGCTGATTTTTTGGAGGAACCTTGACTGGACGGATTTATTTTTTTTTCTCACTTGATTCTGCAACTTAAGATGTCATACAAACATAAACTGGCGGGTAAAATGGCTTTACCCTTGAGCATTTTTAAAAATTCAAGATGGCGGCCAATGTGGCTGCCAAACGTATATTTTAGCAAAGCAACACTTTTTTCAGTACGCCTGTTTACCATTTTGGTGACATTTGGGTCGTTTTAAGGGCTTGTGGTGATGCCTGACTCAAATGAAATACTTGTGAGACTGTCAAAGGTCAAGGTCAAGGTCATATGGTAAGGTCAAAGGTATTTCTAGCTCAGAAAATGCTGTTAGCCTGCAGGATGGCAAATAACAACACACCATTCATGAATAAAAGTACAAGATGTTCGTTTATATTTTGTGCTGCGTGTGACCAGAACATTTTGCACACAATGACGGATGAAAAGTTGGTAATAACAAATAATCAAGGTCCATTCAGACATCAAGACTACTGGTAGATTAAAGTCAGGAAGTGGCGGCTGATATTTTGGAGGAACCTTGACTTGACAATTTTTTTTCACTCTTGTTTTTGCAACTTTAGATGTCATACAAGCATTAAATGGCGGGTAAATTAGCTTTACCCTTGAGCATTTTCAAAAATTCAAGATGGCGGCCAATATGGCTGCCGGAAGTAGCTGCTCACAAGGATTCACTATTTTTGGTAACCTTTTGACCAAATTTGCTAACATTTCGCTCATAATGCAAGTTTGGGATGATGCCTAACTCAACTTGGACATTTTAGGTCCTCAAAGGTCAAGGTCAAGTTCATACTGCAAGGTCAAGTGTACTTCTTTCCAAGGAATATGGGGTACTTACCATGATTTTTTTTTGTGTAGACTTATTTTCATTTACTTCCATTTCAGATGTAGATTCAGGAAGCAGTAGAAGTAGCCTGTAAGTGTAGCAGTAGCCTTTAGACGTAGCAGTAGTCTGTAGAACTAGCAGTAGTTTACAAATGGCACAAGAGTGTATCTTCAAACTGTGCTTGGCAATGTCCAGCCAAGCAGAAGCTTTCTCAAAGTAAACCTAATGGTGCTAGGTTGGGAAATATGCAAGCCAGTGTCCATTATGGCGACAATATGCATGAATACTTACAGGAACAACTGAACTTGAATGAGAATCTGCAGGTGTTTTATCACAAGCACTGTATTTCAACATATCTGACATGTGCACCATCTGGTTCCAAATCACTGCCAGTAGACCAACCCCCTATTAAGTGTATGAGGCGATCTGATGTTCCTACATTCAATTTCAGAGAGCATTGTATTTATTGTGGTGAATGCTGTATGATAGAAAAAGACAGAAAAAATCCCAATAGGTGGGTGCCAGCCTTCCTGTGTAAAAGCAGTAGCCAGAAATGAACTAGATGACAGTGGCCACCCATTGAGGGTGTAGGACAAAATCTTGCAACAGTGCCAAGCCAGAGGTGACCAGTGGGCAGAGTCAGTGAGCCTTCGTGTCATTGGTGCCCCAGTTCAGATGTTTTGAATTAACATCCTCAATAAATCAGGTCGCTTGATTGAGCTGCCCAATGTTTCTGTGAAGCACTTGTGTAGCTGAACTGAATTCCATATTTGGGTGTGATCAGCTTGCATTTCTGCAATAACAGGTGAACAAAAAGGAGAGGATAACATTGACGTTGCCCTTGATACAGTTGTCAAAAACATCAGGGCAGAGGTACTGAACACTGAATATGACAAGGACTTTTACCAGCAAACAAAATCAAAGTCCATTGTCTCTGAGTCTGTTTCTGACACACTCAAGACTTCTGGAGTAGGCAACATCAGTGTCATCTTCTTCTTTTTCATCAACTGTTACTTTCTGGGTTACTACAGCATTGTTGTGGAACATTAAGACTTTGCAAGACCCTTGAGCAGAAAGGATGACAAGGTCATTGATGTCTTGAGTTAACATTCTCAACAAATCAGCTCACTTGATTGAACTGCCTACTATTTCTGTGAAGCGCGCTTGTAGTTGAACTGAATTCTATATTTGGGTGCGATCAGCTTCCATTTCTGCAATAAGCTGTCTTAACCTGATTGGTGGGGGGCCTCACTAATGTCATCTTGTGTTGACTTACCCTCACCTGGGACACACTGATGACTGAAAATTCTGCTTCTGCAGTGCTTGTGGTACCTTGCATTAGATCCATGCAAGTCACTAGGGGCACCAATGACACGAAGGCTCACTGACTCTCCCCACTGGTCACCTCTGGCTTGGCACTGTTGCAGGATTTTGTCCTTCACCCTCAATTGGTGGCCACTGTCATCTACTTCATTTGTGGCTACCGCTTTTACCAGATAGGCTGGCACCCACCTATTGGGATTTTTCTGTCTTTTTCTATCATACAGCATTCACTACGATAAATACAATGCTCTCTGAAATTGAATGTAGGAACATCAGATCGCCTCATACACTTAATAGGGGGTTGGTCTACTGGCAGTGATTTGGAACCAGATAGTGCACATGTCAGATATGTTGAAATAGAGTTCTTGTGATAAAACGCCTGCAGATGCTCATTCAAGTCCAGTTGTTCCTGTAAGTATTCATGCATATTGTCGCCATAATGGACACTGGCTTGCATAATATTGCCCAACCTAGCACCATCAGGTTTACTTTGAGAAAGCTTCTCCTTGGCTGGACATTTGCCAAGCACAGATTTGAAGATACGCTCTTGTGCCATTTGTAAACTACTGCCAGTTCTACAGGCTACTGCTACGTCTAAAGGCTACTGCTACACTTACAGGCTACTTCTACTGCTTTCTGAATCTACATCTGAAATGGAAGTAGATGAAAATAGGCCTACACAAGAAAAATCATGGTAAGTACCCCATATTCCTTGGAAAAAAGTACACTTGACCTTGAAGTATGAACTTGACCTTGCCCCTTTGAGGACCTAAAAATGTCCAAGTTGAGTTAGGCATCATCCCAAACTTGCATTATTAGCTAAATGTTACCAAATTTGGTCAAAAGGTTACCAAAAATAGTGAATCCTTGTGAGCAGCTACTTCCGGCAGCCATATTGGCCGCCATCTTGAATTTTTGAAAATGCTCAAGGGTAAAGCCGATTTACCCGCCATTTAATGCTTGTATGACATTTTAAGTTGCAAAAACAAGAGTGAAAAAAAATCTGTCAAGTCAAGGTTCTCCAAAAAATCAGCCACGGCTTCCTGACTTTAAACCTACCAATAGTCTTGATGTCTGAATGGACCTTTATTATTTGTTATTACCAACTTTTCATCCATCATTGTGTGCAAAATGTTGTCACACGCAGCACAAAATATAAACGAACATCTTGTACTTTTATTCATGAATGGTGTGTTGTTATTTGCCATCTTGCAGGCTAACAGCATTTTCTGAGCTAGAAATACCTTTGACCTTACCATATGACCTTGACCTTGACCTTGACCTTTGACAGTCTCACAAGTATTTCATTTGAGTCAGGCATCATCACAAACCCATAAAACGACCCAAATGTTACCAAAATGGTCAACAGGCTTACTGAAAAAAGTGTTGCTATGCTGAAATATACGTTTGGCAGCCATATTGGACGCCATCTTGAATTTTTTAAAATGCTCAAGGGTAAATTTAATTTACCCGTCAGTTTTTGCTTATGTGTTACATTAGTTCACAGATTCAAGTGAGAAAAAAAATAAATCGGCAAAGTCAAGGTGTACTGAGCTGGCTACCTGACTATAAGGTTACCATAATTATTTTCTGCTATCATACGAGCCACCCATGACATCATTTGGACAAACATGGTATGGAACATGATCAGTCCTTGTTTGTCCATGTTTTCCATTCATTTTTTTCCAGCAATTGAATCAAAATGGGTAAATACACTAATGTTTTGTTACAGTGTAATACTTTGTAACAACATGGATCCACGCTCTTCGTAATTTTGGGTCTTTGGGGAATGTTAAAAAGCTACTTGTTGTATGACTTGTATTATTGCTACTATAAGCAGCAACACACCGACCTATCATGGGTGGGAACAGGGACGAAAATAAATGTTTCGGCATGCATTTTTAATCCTGTCGATGAAGTGACACTAGACAGCCATAGCTTGCTTAGCATAGAGTCTTCCCTGTTACGCAGCGGTGTTGGGTTTGTGATGTCACTAACCTGTTGCACCTTGAGGGTGTCCGAAATGAGTGGAAAGGGACAATTGAAGATGCAGTGAGTTTTTAGCTCTGACCTTTTAGACCTAAGGTCGTAGAGCTTATGCAGCTGCTCATGACTGTCCATCTGTAAACTTTTGTTCGTTAGCGCAATACAATCCACAGTTTTCAAGTAACCCAACATAGCTTTCAGTACTTATATGGTGTATGGAAATGTAGGTCCCTTTGGATATTGGTGATGCCACCTACAATTTTATGCAATATAGGGGGTCAAAATGTGAAAATCTTGTGTACACTCTAGTATCTTTAATTTGTGGCGGATCTTCACAAATTTCATGGGATTGTGGGAGAGGTCAAAGTCTTCAGTTACTAATGATACTAGTGGGGCCACCTATTACTTGATGGAAATTATGAGCTAAAATGTGATTTAAGATATAAAATCCCATATCTGAAAAAGTAATTGGATTAGACATGCCAAATTTATAGGATATATAGATCATGTCCAGCGCTAGAACATAATGTAATATCATTCAGTGACCTTGACGTATTTTTGTGAGGTCACCATGCCTGTAAACAGTTGAAAGAAGTGATTTTTTAATGGCAGAGTGTAGCTTGGACATCAATGGCAAAGAGAATTGAGCTTCCAGATCAAAGTTGCACTTGATTTACATTATACGTGAAACTGTTCTTGGTGACCTACTTTTTGGGTCACCATGACCCAGAAATTATGGCATTTGGTGCTTGTCCAAATTTATTATTTTTCTGCAATAACTCGAAAAGTTATTACCCAGTTTGAACAAACAGACCATGTACATGTACGGAAAGATGGATGTGGGGTGCATATTTTGAAGGCTAACAATTTTTTATTCGGAGTTGAAGGTTGAGGTCAAATGGCCAGTTCGAATGCAGGGGCCATCTTATGAATGCTCTGCAACCCACAATTTTTGAGTTAGGCCCAAATAGCATTAAGAACTTATAAAGTGTATAAAAATCTCTGTCGACATCAATGTTGGTGGTACCACCTGTAGTATTATGTAATACACTGGTCAAAATGTGAAAATCTTGTGACCAGTCCAGCGGCCTTAATCTTTCATAGATCTTTATGAAATGTAGCGGGATTCTAGAAGAGGTCAAAATCTCCATGGTTATGATACTAGTGGTACCACCTATAATTTGACACAAATTATGAGTTAAAATATCTTAAAATATAAATTCCATATCTTGAAAAACAATTGCAGTAGTAAAACCAAATTTATACATCATCTCCAATGCTAATATATTATGTAAGATCAGTGACCTTTACCTATTTTTGTAAGGTCACCAGACCAATTAAGTTGGAAGAGGTGATTTAGTAATGGTAGGGTGTAGTTTGGACATCAGTGGCAAGGAGAACTGAGCCTCTAGATCAAAATTGCACATGACTACATTGTATATAAAACTCTACTTGGTGACCTACATTATAGTCCGGGAGATGAGACACCTTTATTTATGTTTTCGAGTGCATTTTGTTTGAACATGTTTTCTAAGGCAGAAATACCTGGAGAAATCATATCTGGCAGTCTTACAAGCTGAAAGTGGTCCATTTTCTTTCCATACAGCTGTTTTGGAGGGAATCTCGCCTTCCAAAATTGGCACAAAATTAAGGGGTAGGGGAAATTTAAACGGCCATATCTTCCTCCATATTGCTTACATCAGAATGTGTTACCCCTCAAAATGTTTGTATTTAGCCCCTCTATCCAATAAAGCAAACCAAATTTGAATATGTTAATTAGTGACGTCAACAGAGGTCATAAGGTCACCAAAACGGGTCAGAGGCTATACCTCCTGGAGGCTCCAGAAAAAACACCACAAACTAGAAGAAACAAGACCAAAATGATTTATTTGACTTTTATTCAGTAGAAAAGATGATACTTCAGACATCTGACTATAGTAAATCTTTGTAAAAGACAATCTGCATTGTTAAAAACAAACTGATTCAAGTTTTTCGTTCCTACATCAAATATTGACATCTTCTGCCCTTGTGCATTACCTATCAAAGATAAATGTATGCGGAACATATTTCAAAATATTGCTCAATTCATTTGATTATATTTACGTATGTTGCGGTAATTTATGTATCAATCAGTGATTATGCCTAACAAGCAACAGTAAGTGAAATTTATTTTAAATTGAACTTCTCATAGTGAAAGTGGGTAATCCCCACTTCAAGTACACTGCATGGTAACGACTGAAAGTGGGGAATCCCTGCTTCAAGTACATCATGTACATTGTATTGTGAAACTGAAAGTGGGGAATTCCTGCCTCAAGCACATTGCATTGTTCTGAAAGAGGGGAAACCCCATCTCTGTTCTGTTCTGTTGTGTATAAATACTGGGCAGATCTTTTCGTGGAGTAACACTTCCCAGGGGTGTAGGACAGTTAGTCCAAGTATCATGTTGCAGACAGTCTGCTTTAGAAAGTGTCTATTGTCTCTGCAGAAATTTGGTGATTGGTGAGATTGTTCCACTCAATGACCATTGTTGGAAAGAAAAGTTTCTGTGTTTTTCGGCTTGTGATGTACATATTAAGTTTTTCATTCAGTATAAGTCAGAGATATGGGTTGTGTGTTACTTGTCGAAGTTGTTGTTGGTATAAATGATAACAGTGGTGTTTAGGTAATTTGGTCCTATTGATTCGCATGATATAACAAAATTTTGTTGATGTTGAACTTCATGCCCCACGTGTTTGACCAGTGCTCGAGTGCAATTAGGTCTTGTATTGTCTTTCTGTCCGGATTTGATGTACCAGAAGTGTTTGCTGTTTTTCTGAACAAAACTAGTTTCGATGATGTTATGAGATATTTAGAATAAGATTTTCGTATCTTTGACTGGGTGTGTCCTTTATGTTTCTTGTAGATTTCAATATTGAAATGTTTATGGGATGACTGCATGTGGTTATATGGTTTCTGCTTACATTTTATCAGTTTTTTTATCTTTAACTGCCGCCTCCATTTGTATTCTGGTCTTTGCAGTGTATGTTGTAATAGCAAGGCCACTAAAAATTACAAGTTACAACAACCCATTATTTTGTCTTTTGTTTGAAAGCACTAAGGACTGAGAAACGATATACTTTTGGAATTTTTTGATTATCTCCAGTGGTTCTTGTTTTATTGAGGTTTAACCGTAAACAAAAGACGTGTAATTAGGGAATGGTCAAGTGGGCAAATATAACTTTTAATTTGGTGGGAAAATTTCACTGTCCTTGTTAGAATTGTCTGGCCACATTTCTGTTCCTAAAATCAGGTCTGGTTAAATGTAGTTTGTAATTAGGTCTTAATCTGTTTATTATTTTTTGTTTTTGACACTTGAGCAGTTAACTAGTAAAGTCCCAGTTGTTTGCTTTAGGTAGGCGGTAGGCCGAAGAGGATGGTAAGCAAAAGGACAGTGCATTTTCTCCACTCTGTTGTTGGAAAGACATTTAATCTTGGCCTAAGTTAGGCCAGTAGAAAAGCCAGTCAGTTTACTGCTTGCTTTTGGTGAGCAGGAAAGTTATCAGCCTTTATTTTATTTCGTGAATGTGCTGTTTGTATCATCCTTAGTCTTTGTTTTATGCACTTGTGTTTTGTACAGATACAGTGATATTTTATGCACTTGTGCTTTGTATCTAGATTCAGTGATATTTTATGCACTTGTGTTTTGTATAGATGCAGTGAAAGCTACATGATAGTTGATAAGTCTGCATTACTCCATGTCAGTTGTGACAATGTCAGATAAGCCATCAACAAGTACCGGTGCAAGAGAATATTTGCCCCCCCCCCCGAGCGGATGGTCCCCCAGGGGCCCATTCATTTGCCGAACGTTTCGGCCTCCCTGCAAACATTTGGCCCCCCCCCCCCAAAAAAATAGCTTGTAGGAATTATCTCACAATCCCTCCAAGTTGTTTTTTTTTATTTGTGCAACACATATTTTAGGACAAATCCACCCCACATGTATAGATTCGGGTGTCTCCATTTCCCCCTGATTCCTAGTTATCTGCATTGCTGGAGATACGTACGCGGCATATCTGGCTCTTGATATGAATGAAAAAAATACAATAAAACACCAGATTTTTTTTTTTTTTAAAGAAAGCTCTTTCATACTGGGAGGGCCTAAATATTCTGGAATGGACTCAGGGATGTGGGTTTTCAGCTGATTTCCTCTGTTTGTAAGCGTCTTAAAGTGGATATAAATGGGAGGGGCCCTTTGGTTCCAGAATATTTGGGCCCCCTATTTGTTTGTGTCTTAAAGTGGATGTGAATGGGCAGGGGGCCCTTTGATTCCAGAATATTTGGGGCCCTTTGGTTCCAGAATATTTGGGCCCCCCATTTGTATGTGTCTTGAAATGGATATAAATGGGGAGGAGGCCCTTTGGTTCCAAAATATTTGGGCCCCCTTTTTGTAAGTAAATGCCTTGCAGTGGATATAAATGGGGAGGGAGGGGCCTTTGGTTCCAAAATATTTGGGCCCCCTATTTGTTTGTGTCTCAAAGTGGATGTAAATGGGGAGGGGGCCCTTTGGTTCCAGAATATTTGGGCCCCCTATTTTAATTAAATGCCTTGCAGTGGATATATATGGGGAGGGGGGCCCTTTGGTTCCAGAATATTTGGGCCTCCCATTTGCATGTGTCTTGAAGTGGATATAAATGGGGAGGGGGCCCTTTGGTTCCAGAATGTTTGGGCCCCCTGTTTGGAAGTAAATGCCTTCCAGTGGATATAAATGGGGGAGGGGGTCCCTTTGGTTCCAGGATATTTGAGCCCCCTATTTGGTAAATACCTTGCAGTGAATATAAATGGGGAGGGGGCCCTTTGGTTCCAAAATATTTGGCCCCTTATTTGTGAGTAAATGCCTTACAGTGGATATAAATGGGGAGGGGGCCCTTTGGCTCCAGTATTTTTGGGCCCCCTATTTGTTTGTGTCATAGAGTGGATATAAATGGGGAGGGGGGACCCTTTGGTACAAATAGGGGGCCAAATATACTGAAACCAAAAGGCCCCCTCCCCATTTATATCCACTGCAAAGCATTTACTTACAAATAGGGGCCCAAATATTCAAGATCCACTTAATGCATTTAGATACCAAAAGGGGGCCCAATAGTCTGGAATCAAAGAGCCTCTTCCTCATTTATATCCACCTTGAGGCACTTAGATACTGTTCGGGGGTCAAGTGGCCAAAACATTTGGGAAACAAAAGCCTCCCCCGCCCCTCTCTACATAACTGGAAAGCAAAAGCCATTTTGAGTTATTTTACAGAAGTATGTGTACATGTAGTTTGGGTAGCTCAGCTACTCATGAAAATTACTTTTATACTCAGATCGCGAACATACTTGCACCAAGTTAAATTTCCCATTTTCTATTAGAAAGCAAACTTAGGATCGAGTCATCTGGTCATAATTCCGCATCAATTATAATGCCATTCATATGATTCAGGACTACATTTTAACATTTTGCGCAGAATCTATTCTCATGCTGAGCTGACAAAACACTGTGACCAGCACCTTTTACCTTTAGTCTAGTGTAACATGACCAATTTTGCTATTTTGCACTGTTAACATCATCAATGTTACAACTGTAGTTAAGATGTCACATGAAATGCGACAAAAGTCAAATATGAAAGGGGGCCCAAAAATTCGTTGACACGGGGTTGGCAAAGTAGAGTCGTCAGAGTATTACCAACATCTCTTTGCTAAGCTGGGAGAAAGCAAAGAGATCTCAGAAGGCAACAACAAAGCAACAGTCGCTAACCTAGGGGAAGCCAGGTACGCAATCTTCAGAGAGAAGTATGCACCTAGAAAGGAGTCTGAACCACTAGCCAAAATTAAAGGAGCAGATACTATCACTCTTCCCCCATCCAGGCGAGTTCTTTCACAAAAGCTGAACAGGACAAACTATGTGACTATGATTTGGAGAAATGTACACCTCCAGGACCCAATATCTGATTCAATTCATCCTACTGAGTGTGGTTGGAAACTAACTGATGGCAAATACCAGATGGTCTGGTTTGTTGGGGACCAAATGCCAAAAGACATAGCTGAGCACGTTACAGCTGACCAACCATCAGACAATGATGACCAGGATGAGTGTGAAAATTCCTTTGACTCTGATGATTCAGACTATGAAATTGAAGATGATTTATAAAGCACTTGAAAACCCGTGATTCAGCTTTCTTGATATATCAAAGGGTGCTATATACTTCCATTATTTTGCATCAAGTCTGACTATGTTTGGAAATGGCAACGAGTATGCTAGAGATGTTGTCATTGTGAACTTATAGTCCCATTCACAAGTACCGAACTTCATCTGTTGAGTCCTCTCTATCATCCAAGTGGTCAGAAAAGACCATAAGCAATGTATCCGAGCTTTGCATAATCCTGCAGTTCAGAAAGTTAGCCTAACAGCTGCGGACCACTTTACAATGTCAAGCAATGCACCAGAGTGGCAAATGTCAAAATTTGATGAAAAAGAAATGTAATTTGAATCAGTTTGTTTGAAACAACGCAGATTGTCTTAACAAAGATTTACTGTAGGCAGATGTGTGAAGCATTATCTTTTCTACTGAATAAAAGTCAAATAAATCATTTTGGTCTTGTTTCTTTTAGTTTGTGGGTTTTTTTCTGGAGCCTCCAGGAGGTATAGCCTCTGACCCGTTTTGGTGACCTTATGACCTCTGTTGACGTCACTAATTAACATATTCAAATTTGGTTTGCTTTATTGGACAGAGGGGCTAAATACAAACATTTTGAGGGGTAACACATTCTGATGTAAGCAATATGGAGGAAGATATGGCCGTTTAAATTTCCCCTACCCCTTAATTTTGTGCCAATTTTGGAAGGCGAGATTCCCTCCAAAACAGCTGTATGGAAAGAAAATGGACCACTTTCAGCTTGTAAGACTGCCAGATTTGATTTCTCCAGGTATTTCTGCCTTAGAAAACATGTTCAAACAAAATGCACTCGAAAACATAAATAAAGGTGTCTCATCTCCTGGACTATTATTGATCACCATGACCCAATGATTGTGTGACCTTGACCCATTTTTAAGGTCATTAAGCACTGAAGAAAAGGGCATTTAATTCAATATCTAGATAAAAGGATTAGGAGAATGATGCCAAATGTACCACAAATGTGTATCATGTGGAAGTCTGCTATTGCAGAATATGGCTGACCTTGATTAATTTTTCAAATTCGTGGATTGAATACATTTCAGATAATGATTTTTTTGGTGATGGTGGTCAGCAGAGAATTAGGCCCATGGGCCTCATGTTTTTACAAAAATGTGAATAAAAATATTATAATCGCATCTAAAATTTGTCAAAGTGCACCGTTTGGTTAGAACAACCTATGAGTCACCCATGTATCCAATCTGAAACATGCTCAATCAAGCTAACCTTTAACTCTGAGAGTTAAAGAAACCATTGAGCTGGACCATTGTTATGTTCTCTGCAACTATAGTCATGCTGGTACTGGAATGAAAGGTTGGTTTACAAGGAAGGGGGGTGGGGGGGGGTTCAGTATGCTGGTACAGGTAATTATTTTTCTAGAGTATGCAGTACGTAAAACAAGAGGACTTCCAGTATGCCAGTACAGTAAATAAAAAGCCCCAGTACGCCAGTATGGGAAACCCCTTACCGACCCTCTATAAGGAGTATGAATCTGGTACCTTCATCCTTGTTCAAAAGGACAGCAACTTTTGTTGAAGTGGACAACCAAACATTTAACTTAAATTACAGACTGTAGCATCACTGTGTTTAGATCATATTAAAAACAGTCAGACACAAAGAGCAGGGAAGGGGGCAATTCGATAACGATGTGACATGTTTCATCACTGAAATCATCCATTGTTCCAGCTCCTCAGCAGTCATAGCCTGGTGTGCAGAGTACTTCCAGCGTGCAATGTTTGTTACATATGAGCAGGTACAGCTTCGTTATATATTGTCATTTCAATTTGGAAATTTATTGTTCTAGAAGGTAAATCTTTAGTGTAACTCACCTGTCCAATCTTCTTATTGTAACTTAGATGTAACTTCATTTTGTCACACTTAAAAATGATGTAGGCCAATATAGTTGAGTATTTATTTCTCTCTCTTTCATTTCTGATGTATTTTCCCATAGGTATATAATGCATAATTCTTTCAGTGCCAATCATGTCTAAAGTCAATCTACTTAAGTCAGACAAGTCTGAATTATCATCAGGATCCCAGATTTGTATTCCTGGTAGAAAGACCTTTCATACAAGTACAAGTATGCCTATAGTTCCAGAGAGAATACCCCAGGTCAACAGCTTTTCTTGGTGCGCATTGGGTGCATTGCGCCCAATGTGTGCCAAGAAAAGCTGTTGACTCAGTCCAAAACTTTGCATTGAAAAATTTAAAAATTAAAAACACTACAGTGTAATTTATGACTTTCTGTTTAGAACTTGGATTGTCGAATTAGGGTGACACTGTCCTCCCAAGACAAAGGAGGGACCACTGCACCTGCATAGAGACAGGATATTCTTTATGGAAGTCTATGGAACAAGTATACACGTATCTCATTGATCGACTACAATGTATACTGTTTTTCTTTCAGATACACCCAAATGATGCCTTTGGACTTTTCATGTAAGTACTTGTGGTTTGAGTGACAAACGTGTTTGCTGAAGAACTTTAGACAAAGGGTTGTGACCAAGATCAAGAAGAGAACAGGGGTCGATTTTGAAGCCTTCACAAGACCCACGATTGTACTTTGTCTGCTTAACAGATAGGGCCTGTATTTTTCGGTTTCAAAAAACTAGACATTCCGTTTCACCAGCCAGAAATTTCCAAATTCCATTTCAGTAGTTCTCTTTGTATGTAAAACACATTAAGGCAAAACAGTAAATTCTGCTTCAGAGGTGACAAAAATTCATTATTCCGTTCCGTTAAAAACGGA